>VKOC01000007.1:17664293-17689369 GCA_009364415.1 Spea multiplicata
TAAATGTCACACACAACAGATGCTAAGCCTCCATCACTGGGACCACTGGAGAGGCCTGACAGCCAGCCTCCTCCCTACAGACCATGGGCCCTGGCTTTGTAAAGACTTCTGCATCTACCCCCAGCAGTATATCATCCCATCACTTGCTGAGGGCATTATCTCTGGCAGACAGCCAAGATCTGCAACCAGGGAGTGACCACCATTGTTTTAGTTTAACGTCAGACCCTCCCCTCCAAGGTGTACTAGTATGATGTATAAGTCAGTCCCCTAGTTCCACCACTACAGACATTAACCCCGGCCAAAACTCGGAACTGATTTTGGCCAGTAATAGATAGTGGAGGTCGGGACATCATTGTATTGTTAATCCCTTTACCTACCCTGTTGTCTCGGGGAAGCAGATTAAGGGGGCCGTTGTGTACCTATTGTGTCCCAATATCTTGATTTATGTTAATGTGTGTTTTGTTGGCTATATCCAGCCATGTGTGTGAAAAATAAAGCAGTCTACATTATGGTTATACCCTACACTGAGTCTTGGGCAGTGACTGGAAAACCGGGGAAAGAGCGTGTTGTCCCAGGCTAAGGGAGCACAAGTCAGCGGAGGTAGTCGGTCAGACTCCATGACATTAAGCAAGGCTTTAAAGTGAAATAATTTCTATGTCAAGAATCAGACATCAAAGTGTATCAATAGAAACATTATTGAAACACAAAACACATCACGCATTATGGTATCTTAACTGACTTTTCATTTCACTGGGGTTGCAATGTTTAGTATATGCCTTGCAAAGATGCAGGATGTGTCAGACAAATGTTTGGTTGTAGAGTCCAGCTGCAAACCAGAAAGCAACAAGAACTTACCCACTGTGTGTCCAAGAAGGCTCTTTACTCCAATAACCAATCCCTCAGCAAATTCCTCTGGACCTTGCACCGCTCCCTGCCAGAACAAACAGAATTATCTGTTCAAACACTTGCATGACAAAACATATAGCACTAATATTCAAGATGGAAAAACATTGCTGTACTATGGACATCAACAATTCATCTACATATTTTTTCAAAAAATTTTCTGATCTAAAAGTTGAGGGTCGTTACATGTGTATATACAGCAAATTGTAGTACTGCTAATGATAAGCAACATATTTTAATTTGATTTAATTATGTCAGAAAACAAAACAGGATTTAGTGTTTTGGTGTGACAGGTGCATGGGAATAGGGTTGGCTAACAATGAACAAACTGCTCAACGAGTTATGTTCATAGAAGAGGATCTTACCTGGAAAGGTTCATAGAAGAAAGCCTCTACACCTTCTGACAAACCTCTAATCAAGCCAAAGGGATTGCCCAGCACGTCAAGACCCAGCAGAAGGACATACACCTGTTTTAGGAACTGAGGAGACAAGAAAGCTTGCACATCAAATTGTAAATTGTAAAGCACCATTTTCTCCCAAAGTCTGAATGAAAGTTAAATATCGAATTGCCTTTAATGGCTTAAACACCATGGAAAGAGACTTGAAATACTGAGGATTTTCTCAGAATCAATGATCCCATTCACTTTTGTCAGAGAGTCTTCAGCAGGAAGACTGTTCTGACTGAAACATTGTGAAAGTTTTCTATGTATTACATATGGCAATTACAAAGCTATTTATCATAACACCCATGGTCAAACATTGGAAAGCATACCTGTTCAGTGTAATGTCGTGTAACCAGTGACATAAGTTGGTCCCGTTTGTAGAACTGATACCTCACTTCAAAGCAGGCCAGCCTGGCACAGAAAAAGAAATTACCTACTAAACTGTTGATTACACAAACACTCTCTGGAAATATACACCGATTAGCCATAACATTATGACCACCTGTCATCGATCAGACTTGTTTTCCAGCACATCCCACAGATGCTCGATTGGATTGAGATCTGGGGAATTTGTAGGACAAGTGAACACCTTGAACTTGCTGTCTAATTCCTCAAACCACTCCTGAACTATTTTTGGTTTATGGCAGGGTGCATTATCCTGCTGAAAGAAGCCAATGTCATCAGGGAATACTGTGTCAATGAAAGGGTGTACATGGTCTTCAGCAATGCTTAGGTGGTACGTGTCAAAGTAATGGACCACTTTTGAAAGGGTACTGACCACTGCAGACTGGGAAACACCCCACAAGAGCTGCCGTTTTGGAGATGCTCTAGCCATCACAATGTGGCCCAGTCGCCCAGGTCCATACTCTTTACCTGCTTCTAACACTTCTAATCAACTTTAAAGATGAAACGCTCACTTGTAGCCTAATATATCCCACCCACTGACAGGTGCCGTGATAAGATTATCAGTGTTATCCATTTCACCGGTCAGTGGTCATAATTTTATGACTGATCAGCATACAGTATAACGATTACATCCACCAATCCCATGACCAGGCTTCTCAACAAAGGTTGAAGGCCTTCTGCTGAAAGCCAAAGAGAAAAGCATCCATTTTTAGCATATAAATGGTTACTCACTTGAATATGAGATCATCCACATCTGTGAGGGTTGCCCCAATGCTTTTAAGGAGAAGGTTTACTGAGCTGATGGCAACAATTTCCTTTTCTTCTTTATTAGAGGATTCCCCACCTGCCCCTAGAGAGAGGCTGAGATGTAACTGAAAAGAAGGTACAGGCAGTTATAAGTCTGTAGCAACACCAACTGATGCTGCGCAAGAAACAAAATTAAATGCTTCACAAAATATAGATAAAAAAAATACAAAAATTGCGTAATGACATGCATGTGTTTACAGGTTTATGGCCTCAATTATTCCATACGCTTAACAACACATTCACTCTCTAGAAAGCCTCTATTTACTACCAACTCGTACCTGGTTTGTCACAAACACAACATGCAAAACCTATACCTTTACTGGAGATATGTGGAAAAGTTCAAAGAAGTTCAGAGTGGTGATATCAGTCATAGACGACTCCATCAATTCTGTGTTCAGTGCATCTAGATCTTTCTGGATGAGCTGTGTCTGTTAACAATAAGGATTTTTTTTAATTGTCACAACCAATATTTTATGCATACTTAAATTATCCATGTAACTTTTTCAATAAGGTAAAATAGGCATTTAGACTAATTCTACAATTGTTTTAGTTTTGCTGTCCTAGCAAATAAGCCGATATGAAAAAATCTACAGTGCAGACAAGTATAATTCACAGGCTTGGGAACGTGAATGATAGAGGAAAAAAACATATTTTTTGTATAATGCAAATGTAAAGGCTAAAAATACTATTTAACTAAAATTAGAAACTTTTTTGAAAGTAAAGGAAACTCACTGAGTTATCCATAGATAAAAGATTCAGAAACATACCCGCTGTTTTTCAGCTTCTACATCAGTATCTGGAGTAAACAGTCCAATAATTGCAGCAAGAAAGCCCTGATCAACCTTCAAGGCCATGCACTGAATAAGAACCATGAAGTACCTGCAATGAAAAACAGAATACATAATATCTGATGCTTTTTCCATCCCATGTACTTTGAAAACCCTTCACGGAGTGAATGAAGAAACTACTTATCTGTTGCCTATATATGTGCTGTGCCTGGTCCACTGTGGTGGTCTTCTGAAAATGTCCTGGGCTCATCTGCTGGCCCGTACTGGCCACACTTAACTCTTTTGCTACTTAGCCTTCCTCATGTTTAAACTCCTCAAAGGCCTGTTCTCCTCTTTCACATATTTTCCCTGGAACCCTTTTTCTCTCGTACCCTTTCAATTTGTTCCCTTACCTTCCATACCCATACTTTTCTTTCGCACTGTGTGCCTCAATTCATTTTTACTCTTGTTAGCTTTACTCCATCCTCTCTGGTCCTAATTTCATTTTCCATGTCTCAAACTCCAGGAACTCCATTCTTGTATGCCCACATTTTTATACTTGATAACGTCCAATCTACTATACTGCTATGTGATAGAGAACTTTCCCCTATATATTCTAATATCCCGTGCATACAGCAGGTGTTAGGTCCAAGGCCCTCTAATAATAGTCCAAAAACCCAATAATTTTGTGAAAGTACACTTACTTAAATTGTATGACTTTGCTGAATTCATTGAACCGTGTTATAATGCTGACATCAATGAAAGGTTTGGGTTCTAAAACAGAATCACATTTCATTACTTTAAACATTTTATAGCAACACGAATATCCTACCAGCATGCTTGCATTGTGCAGTAAGGTGGGTTAGATATGCAAGGCATGTTTAGGCAACTCCTTCTGACTTTTTCAGCAGGGTAGTAGTAATTAGAAATATTATGATACACAGATTTGGGAACCATTGAACATAGCAAAGGAAACATGCAGAGTACAGGTTGGGAGACATTTTATCTATCTATTGATTGTACACATAATTAAAACCCCAAGAAAATAAAAGTCCATTAAATGTCCCATTAGTAATGTGAAACATTTTGTACCTGAATCCAAGGCAATAGATTTAGGTGGTGCGACAGGATGGAACACAGCAGGAAACATTGACCCAGGAAGCTGGTTATCAACCTGAAAATAGGTTAGAATTCTTTCCTTTAGATGAGATTTTAATTTAAGGCTCTGTTTTCTCTCTCATTATGTCCAAAGCAAAGTGCTAAAAAATCATGCACAGCACAAAATGCCTGAAAATCTATAAACTACCGTGTGTATGAATTGCCTGAGCACCTAGTGAAGAATAAGCACAACTATAAACCCCAACAAATTCAAATCTCAATCTTATTCCTTATAGGGGGTTTTCTGCTGTTACTCATACTCAAAACACTATCAAACCCCTAGTAAACAGTAACACTATAACAAATTGCCCTTTCTTATTGTGAGTCCCCATTCAGTCTCTCAACTTGGAATAACGCACCTGAAGCCAGTACAGCTGAGCTCTTAAGCTCCTCTGGTGAGGAGACTGCTTGAACTCTACATTAATTCCAGATAAGAAGTTTCTCCTGATGCTGCACCTTATTGGCAGGCGCATTTCCATTGGAATTTTGCTAAAACTGACCTAAAGAAAGACAAGAATTAGAGTGCCACAAAAGGGATACGCTATTGCAACCATACTCAGTATGCATTGCGCTTCTAGGTTCTGAAGGATAAAATTTGGTAATACATGACATGTATAATATAATAATTGTTTCCTCTTTAATGGCACTTGAGGACCTGATAGCTTACCTCAAAGTTGTTGTCTATTTTTATCCATTGTGTCTCCACAGAATTGAGGTATTTCTCATAGGCCTGTTCTAGTTGCATTATTTGTTTCTGGTTGAAGGGCTTCCACTTTTGCTTTGGTTTCATCTCCCATATGATGCCAGAACTGGGAAACAGAATAAAATGTTCAGGACATGCAGCAAAAATGCAAGTCATACCAGCTACTGCTTCCGTTTTCTCCACAATAGTGAAAAATAGTTAACTTTCACTTTTTTTTTTACTACAATGGTTACTTGAAATGCAAATGTGTAGAAACAAAAAAGCCTGCCTATATGTTCCATAAAAAACCTTTACAAGAAAAATGAAAACATGTTAAAACACAGATAAACAGATTGGAATTATTTTTGAGAAATGCAGCTTTAGTTCATCGATATTACATTAATAAAATAATATTCATCTTGCCTTTGCAGCAGATTATAAATTACGCTGTTATCAATCTCACATGAAAATAAATGAGGTCAATTTAATTTTGATATAACAATGTTTCTAAATCATGGGATTTCCAATAGGTAACTGCAGAGCATCTGCCAGCACTATAGCCGCCACTGGGTAGGTGCCAAGTCGCAGGGCATTACATTCTGGAGGCGTGATGCATGTATTTCTTTTTTCCCAACACAACTAACTCTCAGAAAGTGAAGCTCTCAATATATGTAAGCTTGGAGACTCATGTTCTGACTCACTATAAGACTGGATTGCATAAAATGCAGCATATTAAAATACCGTATTTATCGGCGTATAACACGCACTTTTTTAACTAAAATATGAAGCTGAAACCCTACCTGCGTGTTATACGCCGATAAATCCGGGGTCGCAACTGCGACCGGGCCCTGGAGTTCTGCCAGTCAAGGGGGGCCCAAGGGGTTTCGAGCGGTTGCTGAAGACGACCGCTCGGCAACTCTCGGGCCCCCCTGACTGACAGAAATCCAGGACTACTCTGCTGGCGGCGGCCACGGCCGCCTCCCTCAGCGCTTCAGCTCCTGTGTTGGAAGCGTGAGGCGTTTGTCTCGGGTGCCGGCGCTTCACGCTGGGCGCCGGCATATGACGTCAGACGCCGGCGCTCAGCAGTGAAGCGCCGGCACCCGAGACAAACGCCTCACGCTTCCAACACAGGAGATGAAGGTAAGTGACCGACCGGGGGGGTTAGGGAGAGAGAGGGGAGATCCTGAGAAGGGGGGTTAGGGAGGGAGAGGGGAGATCCTGAGAAGGGGGATTAGGGAGGGAGGTCTTACTGTGTGTGTCTTACTGTGTGAGTCTTACTGTGTGTGTCTGAGTGTGTGTGTCTTAGCGTGTGTGTCTGAGTGTGAGTGTGTCTTACTGTGTTCACAGCTTCCAAGTTAAAATTATTTTTTCTTACTAAAATTTCCTTGTTAAAATGGGGGTGCGTGTTATACGCCAGTGCGTGTATACGCCGATAAATACGATATATATATATATATATATACATATTTATTAGTAAATTGTAAGATTAAGTATACAGATATTGGCATTCGTATATTATCCGGGATTCATAGGTGAGTGTTTGAGACATGGATCTGAGAACATTGTAAGCAGGTTTAGATCCCGCTCATTACACAGATGGAAAGGAATATTGGTAATCTCCACAACACATTCCCGCTTACAATAAAGGTTACAATCTAGATAAGAGCCTGCGTATCTCGGATCAGCAGGCGTATATTCCATCTTTACATTTAAATGAAATTGCAGGTAATGTGAGCGACTGATCATATCGCTACACTGTCTCAATTTCTTCATCTTGCTGATTTCATAATATTTCTGTTTGCAAGAATATATCTGTATCTATAAAAAAAATTAAATTAAGTTGGATACTTGGAAACATGAATTTGATACACAACGTTTTCAGAGTCCTTCCTAACATATTATAAATGTTAATTTCTAATTTATAATCTATTTTATATATATTATTTGTGAAACAAAAACATCAGGTAGGTTTAGTTTCCAGGAGAAACGAAAAAGTTTCTACCCAAATAAATATTGGTATGAATTTGTCACCTGCCGGATCTGTTATAGTATGCCCTAAAATTTTATTAGCAGCTGCAGTAGTGTAGACATTGAGTTAAACGCAACGGGTCCAGAGCTTAACTGTGAAGTACAAATGGATCCAGAATGAAGCGTTCAGTTTGAGAAACTTTAGAACAACATACTTGATATCTCAATTGTCCTCTATTGTGTAAAAAGTTTATAATTGGCATTCTTTTAGAGAATCATGAAGTTAAGCCATGTGTATATGATCAAAGCAGCACTGCGACAAGATACGATATTCATTGACTTAACTGAAGAAAGCCTTCTAATGCCATGGATTCAGCAAATGAATCAAATTCATCATTAGTGCTGGAAATCAAACATTTGGAGCATTTGATTGGTATTACGCTAATAAGAGTGGTTGTTGATTAAAATGCTAGTTGTGGTTACTTCAGTGATGCTTACCCAATTATTATGTCATCGTTTATACTTGGCTGCCTGGGCATTTCTAATGGCTGTAGGCACAAGTAAGCATGTCATGTTGGTATTATTTCCCTCTTAAGTGGTTTTCCCCACTTAATGTGGTTGCCTGCTTTCGAATGGATTTCCTTGGGGAAGTTCCAACACTTATTACTTTTGCAGTTCTCGGTCAAGGTCTCACAGAATAAACTATGCATTGCAATCTTCAAGTTAAAATACATCAACCCACCTGCTAAATCACTGATCAATCCAAGTATTATCAAGATATTTCCGCAATCTAACGTAATTGCCTGATTGGGAACATCTAGCGCAGCCAAAGCTGTACCGTCTCTAAATGAATGATTTTGTCCCCATTTATTTTTGCATATCAAACGTTTTGTTAGATATGAAAGATACAAAAGGCCGGAAATAGTCCGATTTACATAATCCCTGAGCTACAATAATTAGATAGCAACTGGTTCATACGAAGATTTTTTTGGAAGTAAACAATGCCAGATTGTGATTCTCCACAAGCCTAGGGTAATTTATAGTTAACCGATCCTATTACACCATATAGACGTGTTTGTGTCCTGGTCTAAAATGATTTCCTCACACAAGGGGGTATCAACCTTCCCGTTTTGTTGTAAGGAACCACTCCAGAACTTTCCATAATGGGGCCAAAGCCAGACCTCAGCCTTGCTGACAAAGATCACGCACAAGTTTGACTTGGTTGCCTTCCAGGCTAGAATGGGGATGAAGGGACTCTTGCCCTGCAGAGGAATTGGTCTGAAGTAAGTATTGATCACAAAAAGGAACACAATTACCCACACGGGGTTAAGTGTGGAAAAGTAAGGTGGGAGTATTTATTTTAGGTTGCTCTCTGCAAGCCAATTAGTACAGAAAAATGTTGCTGCAACAGTATTTCAAAGTCCCCATGCTGTAGTAATGCAAATGATCTTCCAGTGGCGGCAACAAGCTCACTCCATACTCTCCTGCCGTCTCAAAAAATGATATAAACAAAACAAAATGCTCCGGACTCTAAAAATATAAAAATAGTTTTATTATCACATGTTTAAAAAATTGTGCAGAAAAAGCCTCTAAAGTAAGCATTGGACTTTACTTTCATTAACACATCTTTTGCTGAAATTTGTCTGTATGATGCACGGTAAAACCGGTGGGACTGATTTTCTCTTCTGCAAAGGATGACTTTTGCTAATATGGAGTGTGGGTGGTAAATGTGGATTCAAAATAGATAAACATTACGTGAAATTATTTATAATAATAAGTGTAGAAGATGAAACTTATTGCAGGTGATTCCTTGATAAGAAATTATTTGTGAGATTAGAGAGACAATGAAATTCAGAACGGTGTTAAATGTCAGTCAGCAGCTACAAAGGCCAGCGATATATATGTATAAAAGCGACTATAGAAGCTTTGGGAGACTATAATTTTGTCACTTTATAAATCCTTGGTAAGATCTCATCTCGAATATGGAACAATTTTGGGCATCGGTTCAAAAGAGAACAGACATTATGGATCTGGAAAGCGTTCAGAGACCAGCAATAGAATTAATAAAGTGAAGGAAGGTTTTTTAGTTATGATGGAAGTACTAAAGTGCTGCCAGTTGGAACTGTTTACACGAATGAATTAAGAAACAAGAACGTTTTCTCATTATAAAAAAAAAATATGAATATCATTTTAGTGCTATGTTTTATGAAAAATAAAGATTTATGCACAAGTAAAAATATGGTATGACAATTGTATTTTCAGTGGCCTCCCTAACACATAACGCATAAAAGGACTGCAGATAGGGGGCCGGCAATATGTAAGCAGCTAGGGAAATTTGTGTTGGAGGCTTGCAGCAATGGAACAAATGTCCGCGCTGTGTGCACGGTACCCAGACTAATTGTCATTTGTTGTAAACATAGAAATGTGAAATTTGACTGCAGATGAGAACTATTCGGCCATCGAGTCTTTCTCCTGCTGCAAAGACTCAAACCTTAATTGGTCCTTGGTCTTGTCTTGAAATCAGTTTTATGCCTATGCCATGTATAATTAAATTCCCTCGATATATTAGGCTCTACCACATGTTCTGAGAGGCTTGTTCGCTTGTCTACCACTGTCTCAGTGAAATAAAATGTCCTTACACCACATCTAAGCGTTGACCCTCTACGGCCTCCTTTTGTAACATTACTCCTCCTTTAAAAGGAGGTGTACTGTTACTTATACTCAAACGATTATTTCATTTTTATTATAGGACAAATGTATTATAAGTGTATAATAATACAACCGTAAACATGCATAGGTATATAGTAATTGTGTTTATTGTTCAGATTGCATATTTCAGTGGCTCTGTTTCCAGGTAGTAGGACATATTTTGGAAATTTTGATCATTTGGATGAAAAACGGTTAAAACATTCCCTATTGACGGAAAAAACGTTAATTAAGCTCTTTCGCAGAAGGCTTTTGCAACACAAAGCTTTTCCTAAATGGCAAAGCAAAAATCACATCCCCCATTTCTTTAATCTGACCTTCTAAAGTGATGGGAAGAAACAGATAGAGGGAACGAGGCAGAGAGGAGAGAGAAAGGCAAATGTAGAAGGAACAACACAGTTAACAGAGATGCTGGTTTCATTCTCAGCTCTGCTAGGATGAAATGTGAGCCTTGTTAAGCTAAAACCAGGTTACTGGTTGTACAGACTTTTTGCTGCCTAGATATAATGTCCTCTGAAACTATAGGATGTTAGCTTCAAGACAAAAGCTCTGTAAAGTGTTACCTTTCCACCCCAGTTACATGTATATGTCTAAGCTACCTAAGCTGGGTTCATTCATTGAAGTTGTTGGTATAAGTTTTCTTTGTTCATGTTTAATACATTTTTGGAGATTTCCCTGCATTGTGTGCGTTGTCCATTCTAGAATCTCCTTATTCGTTGATTTATGCAACGTATGTGGCAGGAGGAGGAACACTTTATAAAGGGGAAGGAGCCAGTACTAAAACTGTATTTAAGGAGTGCAATGAACTAAAACACGATGATAAACAACAGGTATAAATAAACACATGGTAAAATGTGATGGGGCTGACAAAAATGTGAACGGCAAGGTCGAAGGGAAAAACAGAGAAAATTAGGTGTGAGAATGTTAAAGGGCAGATACTGGGAAAGAGAAGGTGAAATATCTTAGGAGGGAGAAAGTGGAGTATGGTAAGGGATAACACAATAGTGACGAGCTAAAGGTGGGCCTTTTTCTTGTAATAAAAAGGAGGAACTCCTTTGGCTTTTTCTTGTTGATGATTAGAAAATACTGTAAGAATATTATCCTTTTTTCTTACATCTGGAATTAAATCCAAATTGTTGTAATTTGTGGTAGTGGGTTTTAGAAATGCTACAAGCACATGCTTCCTTACACCAGCCTCTTAATGAGCAGGCATCATGTGATATTACATTGCGAACAACGTTAGCAAAATCAGCAGTGTCTCCTTTTTACAGCATGCAATGTTATTATACCCTTTGGAACCAAGGAGGACATTTTTAGTCATTTCTGATAACTAATAGGGAAAAAATAGTGATGGTTGAATAAATTGGGGCAGGGGATCATAATAATGAAAGGTATGAGTTACGAGAGAAAGTTAGGCAAGGAAAGGTCACATCAGTGAGTGCTAAGTGATAAGATGCCACATCAAAATGAGTCACATTAGAAAGTGTCCTACAAAAAGAACCACTTCAAAAGCTGTGACATAAAAAAAGTCATATCATCAAATGGGGTCATCACAAGAGAGAGAATGATTTACATCATAAAGTTACATCAGAGGCAGTTAACAGAGACTCACGTCTCCATGTAACCTGGGAGAGACAGTCAGATCTAAAAGAGCCACATCATTCGAGAGATAAGTCAACAGAAAGAAAATCAAAGATAGTCCCATCAGGGAGTGTGAATTGAGAACTAGGGAGGACAGATCGAAAAAAGAAAGCAAAATGTTTAAAAAAAGAGAGTAAATAAATCAGAAATCCTTGCTGGTGAAATCTAGAGCGCTATCCCGAAAAGGATCTTAGAGGAAACAATATCACATGAAAATATCTTTTTGGATAATTGTATCAAATAAGCCAAAAGGATTTTAAAACCTAAAACCTAAATCTATTTTGCCTTTAAATATAATAATAAAAAACGATTTTTTCTGGAAATTATGCTGTGTGTATTGGATATGCCTGGTTCAAGGGTCTCTATTACTATGTGGTTAGTCTCATTTAAAAAAAAGAATTTCCGTTTCATGGTATATCAAGGGGCTGACTGATCCATTTAGTAAGGTGGTCTGTCTTCCACCGGTATATCAGAGGAGGGGAGGTCCATCCCAAGTGTGGGGCCCTCCAGAGGCAGACCATACTGCTCACTGCTAGAGGAGCAGTGCCAGTAGGGGAGATCATGGACCTCCCTCTAACCAAACAAATTAAAGGGAGCAGGAGCTCTATCCCTATCCTGCTCCCTTGCAATGTACACTGACTACTAATGCTGAGTGCTAGGATATGACATTATATCTCAGTGTTCAGCATTGAAGGTGTTTCCACCAACCAGAATGACAGAACAAAAAGAAGGAGGGAGCAGGAGGAAGAAAAAGAGGAGGTGCAGAAAAAGAGACATGGAAGTGGAAAAAAATAGGAACATATTGTGAGAGTGTGAGAAAGCATGAGTATGTGAGTGAGAGTGTGATGGGAGTTATGGTTTACCACCATCAGTGATTGGCTCAGTATAAAGTGATGGGAGTTATGCTGTACCAATGTCATTGTCTGGCTCAGTATATAGTTAAAGGAGATATGCTGTTCAACCATCAATATCTGGCTCAGTATATAGCCATGAGATGTATGTTGTAGCATCTTCTTTGTCTTGCTCAGTGTGTAGTGATTGTCTGTTTCCGGAGTAGTATATAGTGATAGGAGATATGCTGTACCACCGTCAATGTCTGGTCAGTATATAGTGAACATGATTATAGGTTTGATGAAGTCATTGATCAATTTGCAGAAATAGATGCTTTGGGGCGGAGGATGTACCATATTTGCAAATGCCCTGAAAAACATCCCTCGTCTTATATTCAAGGTTGTCTTCTAATCAGACCTCAAATAGAGGTCTGACTACAAGACTAAGATCCAGATCCCCCGCAGCGCTGCAGGGAACCTAGATCCTCCTCTCTGGCAGCCTCTGCTGCTGCCAGCACTTCCTCTGGGGACTTCTGTGACGGAGCGCCAGCATCACATGACCTTCCGGTGCTCCACCATAGCAGCCCCAGAGGAAGTACCGGCAGCAGCGAAGGGTGTCTGTGTGCATCCTGCAGCTGGTGAACATATGAAAAAATTGTTTACATGTGAATTAATATTTACTAATAAAACCTTTTCCTATAAGGTAGTCTTATATTTAGGCGTTTTCTTTTTTTCCTAAATTAATATTCAAATTATGGGGGGTCGTCTTATTATAGGGGTCATCTTATAATTCAGCCGTTGTGGTAATAGATTTGTGCATTCAGATTCGTATGAACTGCAAATTTGCTGAATTTTGGCTAATTTGTCGATTCGTATGAAGCCACGAAAATAATGCCAGACCCTCCATGAATTGGACATAAATTAAGCAAAAATCCCTTTTACTCTCTTACACTCTCATTCTTCTACATTCTCTCTCACGCTTTCTAAATGTTCCCTACCTTCTTTGCCGACCACTTCCAGTTCAGCATCTTCTTGTTTTCCATCAGCCAAAGTGGCGGCGCTTCGGATGATATACTCTAGCTTGATTCTATGATTGGGGAGGGCATCACAGAAAGCTGTTTCGGCTTGTTTCTTATTGGAAAATGGCTGCCTTTTCGGGTGGCGTCCTCTAACCCGATTGGAGGATTGGATTTAACCTGGTGTGAACTTCTGCCAAAATGGTGACACTTACAGTGGGGTTCTCTCGCTCGAGGATAAAAGAGAGAAGGTGAAGAACAAAAACATGTGGAAGCGGAAGTGGTCGACAGAAGTGGAGGTGGTTCTGTAGGGAAGGAAGGGAAACATTTAGAAAATGTTAGAGAGTGAATGAGAATGAGGGTGTGATAGTGAATGTGGGCACGAAGCAATGAATTCCGTTCCAGAATTAAAAACTGAACCGAATGGGCTAGTAACTTCATTCGGCCAAAAACACACCGAAAACGTTGTACGAAATGTTTTTGGTCCATTTGCACACGTCGATTCGAGAGATCGAGATGAGACATGTAAATTGGGTAAGGCTCACAGAAGTAACTTACAACTCAGTTTGGAAGCAGTAGTAGTTTGGAAGCAGTACACAAAATCCATATCCTTAAAACTCTGTTTTTATTGGCTGAAAAAAGTCTAGAAAAGTTTGTCTATTTATTAAACGCTAATTTTATCATTGGCCTATTAACCACATTGTTACACATGTAATTATTAACTTCATATCAGAAAATGTATTACGTATATAATGCTGAGTATTTACACCGGTTCACATAACTGTAGCTTGTCATAATCATCTGAAATGATGGCATGTAAGGATAACAGAGTTTTCCACCAGGTCACAATAGTTTTAGTTAAGGAGAGACTGGGTTAGTTATGTGTAGGGTCCTACCTTCAACAAAATTGAAAGGAACTCAGAGGGGTCTGGATTCAGACCAGGAGAAAAGTGGCATATCCAAGCAGGGCCAAACATCACTTCATCTCCAAGAGGCTCAAGACACTAACCTGAAGGCCAGGTAAGCTGATCTAGAGACTTCCCGGGTATATATATATATCCCACCCTGGTTTAAACAAGATATTTTAGTCAACTAAAACACATCCCATAGTAGATAAAAACAAAAAGTAATAGCAAAATGTTTCCCTAAGCAACCTGTATGCGCATAAAAAAACGTGGAGAGTGTTGATCACCCTGCGCAGGGCTGAAAGCCAATGTATAGTCATAGTGTACTCGGTACAGTACGTTTGAGCTACTTAATGTTCCAGTCCCCAGGGAACGACCATTTTGAGCCTGCAGTGGGAGCCATGGCTGCATACTAGAGGTATGTCTTAAAGAAGAGTTCATATGCTGAAAACATGTGTTGCTGGCACATCACTGTAATGATGGAATACAGGTCCAGGTCATTGTCACAAGCAATTAAAGTAGTGAAGACCAGATAGTGAAGCCAGGGATCACAAGGGAGTATCAGAATGGTTCTCAACTATTCAAGGGGTTTGAAGAGCAACACAACTAGCTTGTTTTCAGGCAAGAATACACGTAATTTCACAGAAGACCTGAGTTGAGCATCACCAGTTTTAGCCAAAGCAGTTTCAAACTATTAATAACGTAAAATGGTAAGTAATAGGAAAAGTCTGCTTTGAGGTTTAAAATTTGTTCCTCAAGTATGAACAAAAACCAAACTAAAAACAGGAGACCAACCACACATTGACGCTGCCAGAGATGCTGTATCATTTAAAACATAACATGGGAACACTTGCCATCATTTTATATCATTTTGTTATTGTCCTAAGGTTGTTAGGAAAATGCATGTAATATTTGCCCTGAATAGTTATATATATTAACTGGACTTATTGCTATGTTTCACGTAATTACTCATCTACCCATGATTCTCTTTAATTTGAGAACCTAGTTCTCACAATTTGAAAGCCTCTTGGAGATTGTAACAGGGCACTGGTTGTGTCAGATGTAACACAGTGTGCGATGTGGCGAAAGCCAATGGCAAAACATATGTGTATTTGTGACAATACCTGAGGGGTGGTAGATAAGTGGAACTGTTTCCAAGCAGGAGCGGTGGGGGCTAATGCAATTAGGGAATTTAAACGTGAATGAGATAAGGATGGCTATCCGGAATCTAAGGCAAAGCAGGGAGACTAGCTGGGCTGAATGATTCTTATGTGCCGTCAAAGTCTATGTTTCTAGTATACTAAGTAAATAAACCTTACCAGATTTGTAATTCATGTCCTCTGAATGTTTAATAAGATTAAAAAAAGCTTATAAATAATAGAAACAATAAAACGACAACAACTTAGCAGTGCTTACTTTTGTTGTCACATGACAAGTGTTCCTAGAAAACGAAAAATGTTAAATTCAGCAGAAAAGGTGAAATAACACAATTATCAAGGTTATACAATGAAATAGTGGGTTACCTACCAACACTATGCCTACAAATACACAGTTTTTAACGGACAGATTCCCTCTCCCTCTACTCATGTGAAAATGTGCAAAGCCAACTGATGTGATTTCATTGAATAGCTGAAGTGGAAAATGAAATGAGACACATGTAGTCACCTTGTTGACAGACAATGTGCACATCAACACCTTATTTTAATAGACCCTTGATGTTTAGTACTAGAGGCTCTGTATTTTTCATTCACAGCTAATGACACTGACAGATCTAATTTAACATCCAAATCAAGCACAAATAAAAAGTTTCCAGAAAGGATTCTGTTTTTGAACTACCATTATAAGTATGGGTATCATTTAAAGGGTAGATTCCCCCCTTAAGGTTTAGAAATTGGGGGGTCCAGAAGGGAGAAACATTTCATGACACTGATGCACTCAAATAGTACACTCAACGCAGTAACCACCAGAAGGAAACACAAACAAACTGACTATTCTATGTATATGAATTAATGCTAAACACTCTCAGCCACACCATCATACACTCAAACCTGCACTCCTCTCTCAACCAAATGTACAAAATAACACACACTCAATATTCACTTCTCACACATCTCAGCCACACAGATCAACAGTACACACTACTCTTAGCCACACACGTCACTCTCAGATACACACTAACAACTCTTAACCGTGCATACCTCTCTCTGCCGCAACGGTGTACATTCAAACATACATGCAACTCTCAGTTAAACTAATGCACAAAGTTTTATAAAGTGAACACATGCACACAACATACACATCATGTATCTCACACACATACGTCATTCAGCCACAGACATACACATCACCCGCAAGCCACATACACATGCACACTCAATGTCCCCTGGCTTACCAGAGTCCTTCTCACATTTAGAGGCAGAACCTGACCATCTATGGGGTCGCGTGATACCATGTTACATGATCCTCAAGACAGAAGCCTCAAGACCACAGGTCACTCTCCATTCCCTAACCTAAGTTGCAAAGGTGCTTTCAATGTGAATATAATGAGGTTGCCTTTATTTTGTGGACTGGACTGGAGCCCTAATTGTTTCTAAGTGAGATTCTAGCCATTATGACTCCAATTACAGCCCATGTAAGTTCCATAAACCAGTAAGCAGGACCTTCAAACATAACTTCACAATCTCAAATAAAAAAAATCCAGAAATGTACCTGTTTAATTAAATAGATTTCTTGGTCCCTGAATCAGTAACATCAACTTATTTGGATTTTTTTTTTATTTATGCAAATGTTGTTGTTCTATCAACAACCTTTCATAACAGCATTCTGCTTAACAATATTTTAACTGAAGCCACAGAGAAGTAGTCAACCAGAACCAGGGGCCCAGCTGATTGAGCCATACATATGAAGAGCTGGACTCACCCACCACAAATAATATCTCTGCATACAGAAGCAAACAATGACCCAGCTACCAAACTGAAGCATTTTACTCGTCCAGGATCTGGCTGCTACTCATCCCCACTTGGAGAGCCAACCTGAGATGGACCTCAATCCATGGCGTATCAAGCTGTAAAGCCACATGATAAAACACTTTGCTACTACATTTAATTTGGCCTATATTATGCTGGGGGTTTTTTTTCAGAATATTTTGTATCTTATTAAATATGTATTTATTACAGGAATGCTTATTATTTTATTTTATAACAAGCTGGTTATAAGAAAAATCGAAAATTAACTCAAAATAAATAGTATGAAGCAATCTGATGTTTGGATATAACAGATGTTGGACTTCAGCAGCAATAATATTTGAAAATGACAGGGTAAAACTTCTAAAATCACCCGTTTCCATGGAAACAATGTAAAGATGAGGTCTGCTTTTTTTCGCATGGCAGAAGTAACAAACTCAGCTGTGTAAACAGAGAGTTGACTGAAAGACCTGTGGTAAGGATTTGGGGGGGGGTAATCCCAAGATGAATATGTTGCATTCTGACACTCAAAAAGTGCCATACGGTAGTCACTTTAATTTATGAGACAGATCGCCAAATCAATTGCGTATCCACCATACATAAGCTCTGCGTAAATTGTTGGCGCTATATAAATACAAGATAATAATAATAATAATAATAATAATAATAATAATAATACATCTTAATTGTGATTTTAATGGAGTCAGTTTTGAAGTCACACTTGAAGAGTAAACTAACTGTTGGAAGATCTTTCAGCAGAGTTACCATATCATATAAAAATAAGTAATATAAATATGTAATCATTAAGTCTATATTTAGGGAGATGTGAACTGAATTACGGTATCTAACCTTTCAAGTCTCCTTAAAACATATGTAACGCTTTACATGCTGTAAAAAATAATGTACACCCTAACACTGCTCTTCTGCAAATCTCCATAGCCTTTCAAAACCTTATCTCTGAATTTTCATCTGCAGGTCTTAACAAAAGAACTCTTCTATATCTATCTGCACCAATTTCCCATTTGTTACTTTTCTTCAAAGATTTCCAAAGTAAGATGAAGCGTTCCAAACCGTACACCTGTGTGTAGATTTTATACCTTGCAGGTGTCAGGTGTCTGCTTCATTTCCCACACCTCTGAAATCTCTTCTTCGCCTTTATAGTATTTCCAAACCTTGCAGGTATCCAAGCTACATCCTCATAGCTCTCTAAACCTCATAGGTCTTTTTTTCAAGTATACAAATCTCTTCAAATGCCTCAGCAAACTACAGAAGAAGACATTATCATGTCTGGAATAATGAGAGATTATCGAATCTGAACCCAAGTACTTGGCAAATATATAACGTATGTGCTGCGTGAGTAGAAGTGACAATGTCACCCCCATTCTTGCTTCCCTATGTTTTGTTTCGGTGTCCTCACATCCTCCTGTGACGAGTATTTTATCCTAGGAGGAACTAAGGAAGGCAAACAATACACAGCTCATCTGATCATGCAAAATACATGAAAAGGAGCAGCGGCTTTGAAGTCAGAAACTATCTCCATTTAATCAGAAAAGAAACAACTTTTTAAAAGATATTTCCTTTCTCTCTTGCTCTCCCTCTCTGTCTCTTTCTGTGGTTCTTTACCTTGAGCTGGCTGCCTCCTCCTGTGGATAACACAATGAATAAAACATGGCAATCCCAATTAAATCATGATTTAATTCCACATCTCTGTAAGGCTGATGATCGGCTGCACACTCACACAAAAGCATATTGTTAAGGCAAAGACATGACGTGTCGTCGGTTTGCAGACACCAGGAGGGTAAATTCAATATTGGCTTAGCTCACCCCAACTTTTAGGGGGGGGGGTGCTGATCTGAGGCTGCTCAATTTAAGAAAGGAGAATCATTATTATAGTGGTGGTCCCACAAGACGGAGCTCTGGAGAGACATGATTCACCCTAAAATATTATAACAATAAACTAAAGTATTCCATACTGTATTCCATGTGTATATTGCTCCGTTCACTAAAAGTACATGTTCTTCTCTGCTTTACTTACCTATATAAGGGGTCTCAGCAAGACCACCACCACCATCGAATATTGCATTATTTTTTGTGCTTTTTCAGGATAGTGGTGCTTGATTTAGTGAATTAAGTTTTTTTTATGCCTACATCTATCGCCATTGAATAGGGCTATTTCACACCTAAATATTACCTAAAGCAAGAAGAAAATGTCTTGATGGTACAAGTTACTCTGTATAAGGCAAATGGTTCATTATAGGAGGATAATAATAATAAGGCTTTCTTTAAAATCTGTTTTAACTGAAAAGATGCATGATGTAGAAAAAAGTAAGTACTTTAAATCTACAAGTACGAGGCTTTGTGCTGCTGGAACTCATGCCAAACGCTAAGCACCTTTTCAATAGCGTGACTGCCCAGTAGGAGAAAAGAAAGAATGGTTAATGCAAATGGCCCTGAGTGGTTCCAGGCACGCCAAATCCCAAAGAATCAGGACAGGTCGATGTATTATGAAGCACAAGTGTCAAGAAGAAATCAAGTCAGACAAATCAGTAGGAAAAAAGGAGGTTTGCAAAAAAGAAATGAGTATTCTGCTGATTTCTCATATAAAAAGGTAAAAATAAAAGAGCAGATACATAACTGAAGTACCTTCGACATCTGGGCCGGGCCCCCACCCAATGTCCCACTACCCATTAACTACGGGCACCAGAAAATGGGTTTATTTATTAACCAAGTCATTGCCACGCAACCTTAGGCCCAAAACCTCATTGCAGTAACAGGGCAAAGACTACCAATACTGAACACATAAATATAATAAATAACATCAATGTATATCAACAATTATAAAAAACCCATTAAGCCTATCAGGCATCCTAGAAACCACCACACGGGGAAGGCAATACCAAAAATACTGAAAGATAATCGGTTTATTTTAGTGCAAAATGTACTGTTGTGGGGTGGATTGGAGAAGCTGTAATTTGTGGATATGTTAATTTTGTTATTATCTTTCTATCATATCATCTATTGTTCTTCATTGATAAATATTGGTGACAATATAATATGTATAATATATAATATATAATATTAAGGAAATTCAGTCCTGTTTCATGGTGTCTCATGTGCCTCTACTACTACTGCTCCTGTTTGACCGTCCTTACACTGGGTGGACCTATTTTTAAAAAAAAATCTATAATGAAAAGTGAGTCCGGAAGATGTCAGTGGCGTCCCCCTTTTTTGGTAATGCCCCCCCTTGAATGTCATTCTGAATCAAAAAATGCCCCCGAATTTTGTCCGAGTCGAACCGCTGGTAATGAAATTCATTGCCTGAAAACGAACGCAGCAAAAATGAAGAACGAAGATTTTGCCCGAAGTGATATTGCCGGCTGTGCACATATATATTATCTCCCAAAGGCATCGGCATACAGATTGAATCACTTATGATCCCAGGAAGAGCAGAAACATTTGCTTGAGAAAGTTCCACATGAATTGCAAATGACTACTGGAATCCAGACTTAAACTTACATTTATACGAAAAGAATACAAAGAAGTAAACAATAAAAAGTATATTTAAGAGCTGTAGTCTTCCCTTTGAGCAACCGCTTGTATAAGGTGTAGGAGGGGGAGACCCAAGGATGTTGACTAAAGGAGCAGTTTTCGTGGAGGCCCGGGGCAGATGGACTAGATTATGCCAAAGGACCAATTCTCGTGTCTTCATAAGATGGTTTCTGTAATGGAAGCAGCTGATGTAGATTCTGTGGATTTGTCTATGGAGGCCTTATTAAGCATGTTACTGTACATATGCAAATTTGACGCATGTTCGTGTGTCAATCTCAAAGTACCAATTAAAAAGTTAGCTCTACAACATGTTTTATGCAAATACCTTTTTAAACACTAAGGTGTCCTTAGTCAGACCTTATTTGCTTATCACCCAGCTTATACACTAGTATCGTTTCATAAACAATATTCGGTTGTAAGCTCAAAAGAGTATTCCGCTTGGCTTAAACATATTGAAAGTTATATTTCTTGATGTTTCATGGTGTCTTGTGAGCGCAGAACTCAATTCAAAGGTAGCCCCAGCAAAGTGGAAGAGCTTGCAAATAACAAAGGAATCCTGGATATTATTTAGATATATTCGCCCGTCCAGCAAGTAACCTGCCATTAGATTGTGATCAGTAACCTGTTTTTTTTAATATATAATTATAATTATGTTATATAATATTATTACACTACCATTCTTCATCCCAGGGACACTTTGTGGAAAAGATCACCATGAATATAGATTCTGTATACGAATGTAGAGTCTGTATTTTATCTACAGAGGTTTCTGCCTCTTTAACTCAAAATGTAATCAGATTTCATCTTGGTTCCCAATCTGGCTAAGGAACGGCTGGGAGATTTTCTGTGGCTCGCAGGGTTAATTAAGAGAGACAGGCTTATGCAAAATAGAGCCAGAGTCGCTGCCACCAAGTTGGGAACTGTAATAGATTAATTCATTTCTACGGACTTATCTTTTGGAGCTGCTAATGCACTGGAGGAAATTAATAATTTCAATTAAACTGTATATTTTACCAACTTCTGTTCTGTTACAGGTAGGAGCCAAACAGATTGCAGAGGAATAGAGGGCGTGCAGTCATCAGCACGGGTGTCCATCATAGCATCCATATCAACCCCTGAACTTATTCAGAATTATATTAACTGAAATTAATTCATTTTTAATACATTTTACATGGATTTATCATTTTGTATATAATTATATATATATATATATTTATAAGATATACATGCATGCATTTTTACATTTATTCTATACAAGTATGATGCCTGCAGGATCTATTAAAATTGCTACTTTTGGCTGACCCTACATAGGACTGTTCTTCTATCTACTTTAGTAAATACATAATACTCAATAATTCGCACATCAGTGGTAAACTGTAGTTCAGTCAGCACACCCCTAGTGTATATTTGTATATTATTTTAATACAATTAAGCTCTTCAAATGGGAAAAGGAACTTATATACTTGGAAGTTGAGGACGTTGAGTGAGGGTGGTCAGAAGAGTTGGCTGTTATTGACAGCCTCAGGTGTTGTAGATATGGCAGCCTTGCTTCCATATGGTCCTTTTTGACACTGGGTTTTTTTTATATATATAATCATATAACTATATAATCATATAGTTAAATGTGTTCAGGGCCATTTTCCCCATGAAAAATCAGGCAAGTTAGACAATTGCAGGGAGCACCGTTATTTTATTGCGGCCAAGGGCCATGGCTTGTTGATAGCATCGCCACTCGTGTTCTACACGGTCACAAATTATTGCAGATAGGGAATAGACTGACTCCGTGGACCGACTGGCCTTCAAATAATATCACATGATGTGATCAGCAGGACCTTTATCACATGGATTTGTGTGCACCTTTTTGTTTATGCTGTCCTGACAGCGCTTGACACATGCTGTTCTTCAAGCACTGATTCAGCTACGGACTTTCAGTACCAAGAACAGCAATTCACAGTAGATCATTATGCCCTTGAAGAAAAACGTAAAGCAACCAGGTTCATATGTGTTCTTTGGAGATAGTAATACGAATAATAATTAATATTATCATTTATTAATAAAGAGCAAATATATTCACATTCTATACAATGGTAGAGAGAGGTCGCTTTTGCCCCTGACAATGCCAGAGTTCTTACCAGCGAAACATTTGTCAGACGCATGCTCTTTTATTCCGCCATACCTAGGATCTCTACCTTACGAGTTACCAATCAATTATTAGGAGATAAGGCATCTCGAAAAGCAGGTCAGCAATCCCTTCTTGAGATTCCCTGCATTCATACCGGGATGTTGCTCCATTGAGCAGTGAGCAGGAAGGGGAATTACTGTATAGCGGAATTCATATCACTGCTAGAACAGGCAGGTGATTTAATTGTTGAAATCAAATAAAAATCAAATAAGCTGTGGTCCAGTTGTGAAAATGTGAATGTAGCAGGATGTTGTAAAAAAGAAGTAACAATTAAACATAGGCTATCAATGGTCATAGGATGGACTGGTACCATCATCAGAGCACACACCAGAACCTAGATTGAGCCGACGGTAAACTGAACCATCCCATCTAGCAGAGAGTTCTTACTACTTGATGTACTTCTGTCTGCTGATATGGATTTGGCTCCGCTTATTAGCCAATTTCATGAAAAGTTTTCTGGAGATACTAAATGACGGCTCCTCAATGACAGGCATTCTGGTCACTGCTAACAGATCATTATGTAAGTTGTGTGGAGACCTGATTTTTCATAAGGTTGACAATATATAGTTCAGAGGTAAAACTATTTATGCAATTTTTTTTCAGTTGTATTCAGGCAATGCTTTTTCTTTTACTTTGTTTTCTGTGCCATTTCATGGAGGATTTTATTTTCAGCACTGGTGGTCTCTGGGAAAAAGTGACTATGATGTCCTCAAGGAATCTAATTATAGACAAGATATAAATGAAATAGGAAAATGATTTGTTTCATTCTCTTGTGACTACTGCAAAGTTTGATAATGTACCTAATTACATTGGTGTTGCTACCTGGGTGCCTCTTGTAAATGTTAGCATGATGTCAGCCAACCAAACTTCTGAGATAATATCCCGTTAAATCAGAGTAAGATAAGCTAAGCAGACAAGATACAAAGTACATTAAAGAGAGAATATTCTGTGTATCAATATGTTTAAATTATTCATTCCCTTGTCTGGTCTTATCACAACCAGTGTAATTCAATCTATACATCCAGCAGTGCTTCCGATCAAAATAGTTTCTTCCCTGCCAGAGCACCATAAAGCTGATAATGAAAGGACTGGAAGGTGGTGAATGTGGAATATGCTTCCAAATCCTGATGAAAATAACTAAAAAATATAAGACAAGATTAACTACATTCTAGAATATTTATTGCCAGTGAGAGACATTGCAGACACAATGTGACACTGCAAGAAGAGAGACATGGAAATCTCCAGAGTTCCAGGGCCATCTAATGTACCTATGTTGGGTTTTATGCTCCACAGTGAATGACAAAATGCAGAATACTGACCAGCGAGATACCAGTGTATTTGAAATATTTAAATGTCAGTGGGTGGTATTTATTAGTCAGAAAGTGAACATTTCATCCTCAAAGTGTTAGAAGCAGGAAAAATGAGCAAGCCTAAGGATCTGAGCAACTTTGACAAGGGCCAATTTGCCATCTCTAGCTGACTGGGTCAGAGCATCTCCAAAACAGCAGCTTGTGTGTGGTGTTCCCGGTCTGTAGTACCTATCAAAAGTGGTCCATGGAAGGAAAAGCGGTGAACTGGCAACAGGGTCATGGGCGGCCAAGGCTTATTAATTGTCACGTTCTACCCAGGCTGCGGAGCTGCATATCTGTCTTGCTTCAGTTTCTCTGTTTTGCTTTAATCCATTCCTGGATCAGGCTCTGTTCTGATCTTTCATTCCTGGCTTCTAGTTCTGCTCTTTGCTTCAGCTCTTGTTTCCTTTATAAGCTGTGCCCCACCTGTGTGTTCTGTTTGTCTCAGTCTGCAGTCTAAAGGTATGTCTTAGTGCTATGTGTTTGGATTTCATGTTTGGTTTGTTTCTTACCATTGTGAGCAGCAGGTTTTAGCAGTAGGACCCACCATCATTAGAGTACTTTGGCGTAGTGGTGGGCTAAGCATACTATGGCCATAAGATGTGACGGAATCTCCAATTATTATCTTGTAGTCCTAGGCTAGTCCTGTTTGGTCCTGTGGTTTCTGTGTATTCATGTGTTGCCTGGTCAGTCTTGTCAGCTCTGTGCCTGGTTGTCCTGTCCTGTATCCCCGGCAGCGGGGTGTCCTGTCCTGTATCCCCGGCAGTGGGGTGTCCTGTCCTGTATCCCCAGCAGTGGGGTA
>VKOC01000007.1:17689469-17704276 GCA_009364415.1 Spea multiplicata
TTTAACCCTCTATATGCCACTGTGCCCCATGATATGCCTTTTGACCCCTATGTGCCAGTCTGCCTCCAGAAATGCCTTATACCCCTATATGCCACTCTGGCATTTAGGGGGTTAAAAGGCATATTAAGGGGCAAAGTGGCATATAGGGAGGTATAAGGCATTTCAGGAGGCAGAGTGGCGTATAGAGGGTTAAAAAACATTTCTGTAGGCAGAGTGACATTAAGGGGGTTAAAAGGCAGACCTTCCCGGGCTGTCAGAGATCACGGGGAACTCTGATCTCTGACAGCCGAGGAAGGTCTGCGCGATGGACGCAGACAATCCCCGCTGTTAACCGCACCTCCTTCCGGCTACAGCGGAAGTTGTCTACGCAAATTGCGTAAACGTCCACCCGCTGCCCGGACAACACACCAGGGAGTCAGAAGCACCGGTAAGTTGGGGGGAGGGGCATAAGACAGGAGGATCCAGGTCCCCTGCAGCGTTGCGGGGGATCTGGATCTTAGTCTCATAGTCAGACCTAGTTGAGGTCTGATTATAAGACGTCCCGATTATAAGAAGAGGGGTATTTTTCAGAGCATTTGCTCTGGAAAAAACCTTGTCTTATAATCGACAAATACGGTATATAGTTTTGCTAAATAAATTAAAAATGCTTACTTCTGTAATCCAATTTAGTAAATTAGAGTTTGGTTTAATAATTTAAATATTTGGAAGTGTCTTTATGTGAATGCTATATAAGCATAATATTAGTAATGTATGATGAGCATAGGGATTTTTTCATTCAAATTGTTATTCCCGCTGGAACATTTAATACGCTTTCCTGTTATTGTGCCTGTTTACAGCGTCAAAGTAAATTACTGAAATCTTCCCTTGGCTCAATGGGAGATAATGTCTCAAATCATGTCTATTGTGTAGTGGGGCAGAATTTTTTTAATGTAATGCTTAAATTATATGTCAGAACCTTTCCCCTAATATGCATTTGCTGCTTCCCTACAAGATAATCCATAAAGAAGTTTCTTTTACTGTATATCAGATTTTGGATTTTAATTCTCAATCGTTAGGGCCTTCATGGCCACAAAATGTTGAAGTCTGATTCTCATTAGTGTACCTACAAGGGCAGGCCCAGCAGATTCAAACAGATGTGAGATTGGCATGAAAGCTTGGATCCATAAGCAATAGTACAGCTGTCTCCTGTGATGCTCTGATTGGGGTATTAGACCACTGTGGGATTCCACATATATACACATGTTTTGAATAACAATAATTTTGTTTATCTGTATTACTGTTGACAACTTCACCATCTCACCAACTGACCAAATTTGTTGCCTTGATGTCACACTTGTCCCAGCTCTTTCATTCATCCCTCCCATTAAGTCCCTGATATTCCTGGAATCAGCAGGCACAGAAGGAATTTGACTTAGTCACAGACAAATTCAAGTCAGCTCCCATCCCTTACCATTCTTTACCATATTTCCTTCAGGTGGGTGACGCAGACTGGTCTATTGACGCCATGTTATCACAAAGACAACCAGCAGTTACACTGCATTGCTTCTGACTCCAGAAAGCTAACCTCCTCTGAGATTAAATATGTTGTGGGTGACAAAACTGTCGATCAAGTCTGCTTTAGAGGAATGGAGACACCTGCTTGAGAGAGCACAGCATCCTGTCACCGTGTACACAGACCATAGAAATATTGAGTATTTACACACCGTTCTACGCCTAAGACTCTATAAATCCAGATGGACATTCAGTTACACAACACTTACCTTTCAGAGTCAAAAACTAAAATACTCATCATTGTAGACATATTTTCAAAGATGGCTCATTATATTCCCTGCTCAGGATTACCCTCTGCCCCTGTTATCACAGTACTTTTTCTTAAATAAATCTTTCGTTTAGATGGCTTGGCACCTTCTGTTTTATCTGATACAGGAACCCACTTCACTGCTCATTTCTGGAAAGCTTTTAGCCAAGAACATAACTTATCAACAGGGTTTTATACTCTAATGGACAGAAGGGGCTAATCAGAATCTAACCACACTATTTTATAACCAGGCAACAGAGCCATAACTAGGGGTCTTAGTATATGTGATAAGAATAGAGGTCACATCCTGGGCTATTGTCATATCCACTTCCAGAAGTGGAGGAATGAACAAGGAGGCACAGCAGCATTGTGACCGGGCCGGCTTGAATGTGCCTCCCGCCTTGAAGCATCCATGGTACTTACAGTCTTGCCAGGAAACTGTAATTGACCAAAGCTTCTGAAAAAATGTAGCCTCTAGATCCATGTTGTCCAATCTTTTATTGTGATTGGCCACACACTAGCAAACTCTATTACATTTTTGACATATGTAGGGATAATAACCATAACTAGGTCTTTACCCAAGGTTTTTGGTATTTAATTGCTAGAAATTAGCATCTTCAAAAAAATGCAAAACTACCAATCCTTCAACATTAAGTGGTTAAGTCTCGCACTATCGAAGGTGCACATTTAAATAACTTAGCAACACGCCGACCCTCACAGCAAAATTATTCAATAGGACCCATTAACCTAATAAATATGCAAATCAGCCTAATTGATAATGACTTTTCTGCTTGAGAACCAAAGAAGAAAAAAACTAAAATAAGAGAGGAAAATCTCCCAGCGGCGACCGCTCTGGTTATAGAGAGAGAGAGAGGAATAGAGATGGCTATCTTGTCAAATTAAAGGAAATTGAAATCTGATTAATTAAGGCTTGCAAAGATTTGCATTTGAAAGGGAAAAGGGGCCCCTTCAGAAAATTCAGAGAGCGGCTGTAAATCAAAGGGCGTGTTGGAGACTCGTGGGGAAGGCAGGAGTGGGATGAAAGAGCAGTGACTGATATTGTCAACTAGACTGAGCCGATCTGTCAGTTGTTCCAGGTTTTTTTAACTCCTGTCCCGCAGCGACTTCTTCCTTTGGGACTTACTGACCTGAGACACTATAAAAAGTCACTACTTTACCAAACTTTTACAAGCTAATTTGCAAGATGTATTCACTAATATTCCACAGGTTTCAGAATTTAAAAGCAACAACAGCTACCCATCGTTTCAATGAAATCCTTTATTATTTTTTTTTCTCTTTCATAGTTCTTTGTGAAATTCTTGCAGTTGGAAGAATAAGAGAGAGTCGGGAGATTCTTAGTAAAGCTTGATCAGTAATCAATGAGTCATAAAAAAAAAGTTTTTTGGAATATGTAATTAGGCAGCGAATAAACAAATACAGACTGTACATCAGGCACATCATGGTGGGCCAGCGCCTAAGACCTAAAAAACGTAAGACCATGAGCATTCAGTAAGGGGTAGCACTCATGTCATTTATATGGATTCCAATCATGTGAAGTCTACAGTTTTTCCTGCTTTCTCCAAAATTGGCTTTCTGAATCCAAAATGGTGTCACTATTAGATACCCTGTCAATACACTTATTATGGCTTCATAAAAAGAAGAGAGAAGATACTTATAGACTGCTGACCAATATTTATGAAAACAAAAATGTTCAAACATTTTGTTCAAAAAATTGTTCAAGACATTAAGTTAAGAATACATAAATTGACTGAAATCAGTAAAAATAGGAAGGTTTGAAAATTGTGAAAGGCAAATATTTTGCTAAAATGCCACTGATATTTGAACATACATTCAAAATGGTACGATTCTACATCTCTGAGGGTGTCATATGAGGTTTTGGAGTTGGCACAGGAATTAATAGGAAATATTCCACAGTGTCTGAAACTAGTATCTTAAAAGTTAATGTAAATATCTGCATGGATCAAAGTCTAAACTCCTTGGTCTATGCATTGACACAATTACATTAAATTATACTCTACAAGTATAATCCATTAATTGGCAATCTTTTGACATAGACAGGGCTGGTCTGTGGACAACCAGGTGGCACTGGCACTTTAATCCCGGCAGGTTATGTGAGCATGGAGTGATGTGTCCATCGGCTCACTGGGTGGCCACCAGATGGCCAGTCTAGGCCTGGACATAGATATGTTGTACAATATTAGTTATTTCCAATTAGTTAAAGGAATAACTTCTTTCCTAGGTACTAGAACAGTTGTTTTTAATCATAACTTTGTGATTCATCTTCCTGGATTTCATTTGACACAATTATTTTTATCTGGTTATGTTTTCACCTTATTGAAGAATTGTGGGCATGTGCACGCATGCCTGCACCCTAGATGGTGGGAAAATTGTTTTGTCTTTAGAGAGCATCGAGATAGCTAGACAAAATTTGTAATTATACTATTGATAACATACTACTTCTATGGCATATATCAATATAGAGATCACTTTCACAACGACGAGAAATCTCGAGAGTTTCGCATAGCAAAAGGAAGAAAGTGGCAACTGTTCACCATGAAGAAACTGAACGCAATAATGTATTAAATGCAAAAAAGGTTCACATCATTAATATTACGAAAATTCTATTTTATTTAGTCTGTAGTTTTATTTAAGCAGTTGCTCTATATCAGCCCAATATTCGTACACAGAGCTATTCACATTCATAGTTAATCCTTTGTAAATAAAAAGTCAAAGGAACCTTTCATAAGAACCATCATAAAATACAAGTACTATGGTTTACATAAACATTGGCACGTCCTAAAGACTGATGTAGATTTATCATAGGTCATTCACCACCATCTGAGCTGGTATAAAATGGCATAAAAATATTAATGACATCGTTATTCACATCCATCATTAGGAGAGGTCTATGGTGTGTGTTGAGTGTGCTCAAGAGACAACTTCTTTAGGACCCTGAGGTACGCCTGAGCAGCTTCCCATTTTGAGCTGTGTTATAGAAGTCCTAGTTGTAAAAATGCATAGCATAAATCAGTTTATAAACTGTTAAACTATTAGATATTCATATGAAACAGCTTATATAAAATATATTGAGACAATCTAATTCTTCAACAGACCTCATGTTCTGGTATTACTACGTGTCTTGTAAAACAAATTCAAGATTAAAAAAAAAGAACTAAATAAAAGCAAAAACAAAGTAGAAAAGAGACCTTCATCTAAGGGCTAAGGAATGATCATAGGATGCCATGTTTGATTAATTCATTTCATTAATAAGTTATCTATGTAGAGTCATACCTCTTATACAAAAAATAACAAAAGGATCATGAGTTCATATAGGTCGTATATGAATACAAGACTGCTAAATATATACATGAATTATGAATAAACTATATTTGTTCAAAAAAATGATGTTTCTCATTGTATCTAAATCCGTCAGCTTGATCTACATCTGAATTAAGGACTCATTAATTAAGTTTGAGTCTTGTTTATTAAACAGATGAAAGTATTTTTAAGTTTTATATGACCCATTAACTACATTGCACAAATGCAAACACCGCATATGTTTCTATGGAAATTAATAAGACAGTGAATTTGCACACATATTGCAATTTAATCAGGGAATTAAATATTTGTGTTTGAACGTCTGTAATAATAAAGATAGATGTAAGTTAATCGTGGACTTTATTCATTTTTAAGTTCTTCCATGAATCAGCACAACTCAGAGTTTCCCGTACGTGTCTACATATAAATACTCGCCATTTTCAAATGGGTTACCATGCCAACGGTAAACACATGCAGTTGTATTAGACCAGCTTCCTGCAGCAGTGTCCTTATTCTTACAGTTGTTATGACAACCACAAATGTAAATTTAAAAATGTTGTTAATGTAAAAGGTTAAATATGTTCTTACTATGAAATACTAAATGCTTGAAAGTAACACCAAGGGTGCATGATTGAAACTAGTCTCTATAGTAACCGATTAATATATAATTTTGTATTAGGGAGCTAGGCAACCGTTATCACATGCCAATATATCCAAATTCAGATGCTTCCACTAAGCAGTAGATGTCATATTAAGCACGTACTGGGCATAGACTGTACCTATGGTTCATTGTGATTCTGCCTCTGATATATATATATATATATATATATAACTATATATATATATATATATATATAGATATATAGATAGATATAATCTGTAAGATCTGTAAGAATTAATTTTGAAAGCATAATTACTATATTGCAGTTCTATAAAAAAGGAATTGTTAGAATTAACACTACATAAGTAATTAGCACATTAGCCTCTATTATAATAAGACACTTTTTATCCCAAACATCTTTCCTACTTATAGTAAATATCTGGTATATATACTGTATATAGCAAATCCATCTGACTTATGACCTAAAACAGTGATCACGTATTTCATTTTCACAACCTTATATTATAGGGTAGTGTTCACTTTAGTCCAACTTGCGTTCTCATTTATGTTAGAAGAGCTGATAACAATTTATCAATATTTATCCTTAGTAGAAATAAGGGTCCCTTCCCTTTTTAGTAAATGTTCATCTAGTATTTGCCAACCCTAACAAAATATTTTTTCCAGTTGTTGCGATGTGTCTACATATAGTCAACCGCTTTCGTTAGGTCAACAATGTATAGTTGAAAGCTTGAATGGCTTGATTCTATACCACTAATATTGGTTTGGTATATTTTTAAATTCCAAGGTTGCATTTTTGGCTGAGTTTTCTTTTACCAGTTAGATGGCAGACTAATTGTTACTCTAAAAGTTTAATTGATTAGTACATAGAAACTGGTACCAATCATTGGTACCGAGGCTGGTGATTTCCTGATGGGGTCAATAATTAAGAGAAAGGGTAATGTATCAGTTGTAGTTCAATTGATTAAATCATTGATTAGGTACATAGATTGCAACGACTGGGTCATTCAATAGGCATTTTAGGATGATAGCTATACTAATTGGGATGCAATCAGGACTTCAGGCACCAAAAGCACTTCTTGGTAATGCAAGTGCCAGGTAACAAATGTATGTATGTTATGTAGAATGTATTTGTTTTTTAGGGTTCAGGGTATACTGCATGTTCTGATGCCTGTGCTTATTTGAATAAGTGATTACGTGTTGGTGTCAGTGATCCTTAAATCAGTAACTATGCATGTGATCAACTGAGATAGATAGGCCAGTGGTGGTTTGTTAGGATCAATGTTGCAAGTGATGTGTATCATTAGATGATTAAGTATTTAGTAACATGATGATGAGTTTGATTATGTCTTACTAGTAATTATTGTTTGTTATGGGTGAGTGCCACAAAACATGCTGGGTCAAAGTATGTAATCTTGTACTGGAATCAGATCAAGATAGCGTAAATTCATATTGTTATCGACAACTGATTCTCTGTCTATCCAGATGTTAGCTTAATGGTCAACCAACCCTTCCCACATGTAATATAACCTACTAGCAGTAAAGTGGGAAGAAAGCTCTTTTATATAGTCAAACACAATGCCGTTCCACACAAAGTAACACTTACACGCATATTCTATCGTACTAGAAAACAGTTTTTACTCCCAAAATTCCACAGTGCAGGTAGATATAGACACATTCAAACATACATTGCATAGCAACATTTACACTAGGCATAAAGAGGAAGTCTCATCATGGTAAGAAATACTGTTCCGGGAAGTGATATAATTGTTGGGAAGTCAGAAGATATGGAGACTCCAAGGCCAAATAGTATCTCTAAAAACTTTTGAAAGCAATAAGCAAAATGTTTGTTCAACCCCACCCCCACCCCGCCTAAAGAAAGCCTGCCTCTGACATGCCTTTTGCCATGGGAATTGTACTTCCTCAACAGCCTGAAGAGCCTCTGATGGGTTACCCTTGTCTTACAGAAAGCATTAATGCCTAAACACACACAAATATTCAAGGTCACACCTAAGTTGTGTGTTTGCATGCATGGTATATGAAAGCACTTCTAGTTTCTCTTTATATTACTCACATTTAAAATACTTGAACATTTAATAACCCTTTTTCTGAACTAGACATTTCACAATATGTCAGGTCAGGTTAACACATGATGTATAGACAGTTATCAGAATTTCTCTTTTGCTGCGACTACATCTCACTATACAGCTTAGCATCCTGCCGGCACTCCCCACCGCTTGCTGCATTGTTTGCCTACAGTACATTTAAGTCATCTGAAATAATGGCTCTTCCCTCGGCTGTGGTTACCAATTACAATCCTGATTCTGTTTTTAACCACACAATATCCCAATTTTGATTAAAGTGATAGAAAACCACACAGATAACCCTGTTTTTTTAAAACAAAAAGCTAAGCTATAATACATATCTACAGAAAGTATAGTGTAAAACCATGGCACATTAATCTAATGAGGATACATTTAGAGTAAACCCGTTTCATACAAAAGAGGTTCAATATAAAGAAATGTCAAAAGCTTAAGTAACTTTACATGTTTTTGAATGTCTGACCAATAAAAGGTATCAAGTTCAACTAAAGACTCCATACAAAACAGCAGATCAAGAAAAGGTATGTTCATAGGTGCGTCAAACGTGTTGACTGAATTACCTTACGCAAACCTAAGTCAGTGGGGGCTCAACCAGACTCTTCACCTCTGAGGGCAGGCTGGTGCTTCAATATTGGCCATGTTTTCTAGCTGAGGAGTGACATTGTCTTGACTTGTGAATGTCGTGTCTAGCTCTTCAACCCCTAACCATAAATAGCTTCAGTCATATAAACTTTAGTCATTCAGTAGAATACTGAACAACCGACGACCCATTAAAAGGTATTGCTGTCAGAATAAGTTGTAATAGCTTGAACCTTAAGTCAAAAAATAAACTGTAGTTTGTTTTTTTCTGTTGCTTTTCATTGCCTTGTTGCCATCATTCAAATCTGCCGGGACAAGTTCTGACTCCTAAATGAGATAGATAATTAATCTGCCACTAATAACTCATAACCCTCTTGGCAACCCTTTCTCACTGTTTGAACATTCTGGTTGGCATAAGTGACTATATAATTATATAATTTTCCTTGTTTTTTTAACAGGCAGTAATACATTAAAGTAGTAGCCAGGCCTGGTCTGACTATCTGGCACACAGGGCCCAGTGGCTGATAGGGCCTATAATTTGGTGCCTGCTGGCCTTAAAGGGACAGGCCATCTTAGTCATCGCCAGTCTTGCTCTGGTAGTAGTATTAGGCTAGGTTTCCACTTGGGTTTTTGTCCTGCGTTTTTTTCTTGAAGAAAAACGCCAACAAAAACGCCAAGAAAACTGCCACTGCATTTTCCTGCGTTTTGGCGTTTTTTGTGGAGTTTTTTCTGGCGTTTTAGCCTTTCTGTGGAAATTGCTTTTTTTGACCTTAGGCAGTTTTTCCAGCCTTTACAAGTTAGATGTTTCACCCAGCTAAAAGGGATTAGGGTAAATAGCAAGTATCTGCCCTCTCCTGATGTCATTTACTTGGTAGAGTTCTACTTAAACGCCCCGGCGGACCCTTTTGTCTCTTTTCTGTGGTTTGTAAGGCATGCTTTATTCCGAATGTCTGCTCCTCTAGGAAGATTGGCCCCAAATGATGGTGCAAATTGTTTGCTGTTGCTTTTGGCGGGCAGGATCCAGTTCAGTATGTTTGTTTGTTTGTAATGGCATGTTTGTTCCAAATGGTGTAAAATTCAATATGAACTTTGTTTTGTGTGAAACTGTTTGTTTCCAGCCTATTTCTCGTAGGACACACAGATACTGGGTCCATCCTCTGCATTGTAACTGTGGAAAAAACGCCATAAAAAAACGCCAAGGCAAAAAACCCACATGGCTTTTTCATGGCGTTTTTTCTCTCCCATAGACTTCTATTGGAGAAAAAACGCCAAGATTTCTTGCAAAAAACGCCAGAGTGTCAACATGCTGCGATTTTGAAAAACTGCCACAGAGCCCAAAAAAGCAGAAAAACGCCAAACAGGACTGAAAAAACGCCGAACAGAAAAACGCCAAGTGGAAATGGCATTTTGCGATTTCCTATTGAAGAACAGCTAACATCTGGCTGCAGCGTTTTTTCACAAAAAAAACGCCGTGTGGCTGAATTGGCGTTTTTATGGGCGTTTTTAGCAAAAAAAAACCAAGTGGAAACCTAGCCTAAACACTGGCATGGTAAGGCTGGTTTAAAAACATCGATTAACTCTGATACAACGTCACTATACATTACGAGGAGCCATCCCTAGCATGCTTCTGCTGCAGGAAGATCTGGCCCTGAATAATGTATAGCTAAATCTGCGAGATAGCTTGGTCTTTCTTACTGGGAAAACCTGCTAGTATTGGCCCATTACGGGCAGTAAAACCCCAACCCACTTTTAAACTTCCCTACAAACTCTCCTTTTAGTGAATAGACCCCTCAATATGTGGTGCATTAGGCTAAAAATGTAAACTTATATACAGTTAACTGTGGGCCTTAAAATCCAGAGGAGTCTTAAAGTTTTGTTGCGGTCTTCATACCATGCTTGAAAGCCCACAAGTTTTTGTGTACGAAATAATTCATTCGATAACATTCAGCTGTCTAGCCTGTTTTCTACATGGTATGCAGCATGGCCGGGCTCGACATATCCGCTCCGTACACACAGGGGCCAGCCACAAAATCTAATCCCACCACATCACGTGGCCCCATCGAGCTTCCATTTCCCGGCAGTATAGACAAGTGAGGGTGGACAGGCACAGCTGAGTTCCCTTCCCTTGGTCCTTGTCCTAACCTAGTAACATACACGCTAGCACACACACACACACTCACTCTAACACAAACACATTAACACACACATGCACACTCACACTAAAAATGGCTCATCCCATCATACCTCACATATCATCACACCCTTACCATGCCTGGAGCTTTTTTTTCTTGAGAAGCATACAACTTTTCTTCCTAACACTCTCAGCCATCATCCTAATCAAGTCATCCAAACCATCAACAACGTCTACAACTCATCCCCATCCAAGCAGTCCTGCCCTACTGTTTCACATCCCCTCAACCAACGACTTGAATGTAAACTCACACGAGCAGGACCCTCGCCTCCTTTTGTGTGTGTTTAAGTTATTTTACTGATCGACTCATTTACTCGATTATTTTATTGAAACATCGCTACTGAATCTGCTGGCGCTATATAAATAAATGCAATGTAATGTTTTATATGAAACCTGGAAATAATGTAATCTTTACTGAAATGCAAAAAAGAGGAATAATGGTTAAACATACAAGCTTGAGTGGTTATGGTGTGAAATACCCCTCGTCATGACGGGGTTAACTGTGGCGCAGCACTAAGCAAAGGGGGAGTTTTATGTCATATTGCCCCAATGAACACCCTTTAACCCTTTAGACCAGTGGGTAATATAAGAAAATAAAAACATGATTGGGGAAGAAAAAGTTGGCTCCTAAATTTTTTGGCTGGCTCCAAGATCCAAAACAAATTTGTCGACCCCTGATTTCTGCCTGTCTGCAATCTAATTTTTTGTGATTTTTTTTTTTAAAAACACAGACACATGAAATATGCATTTTACCCAAATTCAAATACATCCCGAGCGCAACAGTTTACTGAAAATCATGATATCTGCGTACTTTTACATTTAACAATGGAGGATTTTGTCGTACGCGGTGACTAAGCTGCATTGTTACAGAAAAGCTCTTTCTATGAATGATGCCAGAAACAAAACAAGACGTTTTGCCAGTTAAAACCACAGTCTTTGAAATACTTTTTTGTTTGTTTCTTTTTTTTTTTGGCTGAACAATGGAACATACGCACAAAAGAGTGCTTTAAATTATGGAAGCATGCTTTCAATTTCCTTTTAGTACTGAATAAACTTTACTATATCCCAAATTAGAATATCCAAAGCAGCCAAACATAATGCTTTAACCCATTCTTTACCGAGGGTGTTTTGTACACAAAAACTTTTTAGTTCTTTGTAAATTATTATTTGGACAGACAGAACTTTCTTTTAGTACAATTTTTTGCTGTATATTTAGTATGAATAATACATGAATATTTTTTTTAAAAAATATATTTTTTACTTTTTCTATGATAATTGTCCTCGAACCAGCAACCACTGATTACAGAAATACCCAACATGTATAGGTTTTTGGGTTTTTTTTTTTGAAGTTACAGGGCACAAAATGGAACATCCCATAAACTTTCCTAAACTTGAAATGTTCCGATTTTATTTGGTGATGTCTATGTCTCATTTGGGGGTGCTTAGCAGCCCACCAGCTCAAAACACCCCCACAAAAGCTTATGTATTTCATTAGGAGCATTAACAAAAGGGAGACGTTAAACTAATTTCCGTTGCTTTTTCCCCAGCCAATCTTTCCATGTTCTTTAGGATTGTTTGGACAGATTACATGCAACTGTAGAGAATCCCACCAACACGTATCCCCCTGCATCGCTAGATTACAGAAATACCCCGTACGCGTAGGTTTGTATATTTTTTTAAAATCTACAGGGCATACTACACGACACATTCATTTCACTGCGCAAAAACACACAGAATAGGGCAAGGTAGACACGTAGAAAATAAAGGGTTAAATGATACATTATGCAAACACCGTTTAAATAACAAAATATACATTTTCACAAATATGCCAGCCTTTTGCTTTTATCGTTCACCCGCTTTTGTTAGCCAAATCTCCTATCATCAGCTTGGCTGAGAGTGATTAGAGCTGTAATCCACAGAGAGGCACCAGCCCATTTCTACAAAAAAGTACGTTTGGGGTGTTTTTTACCTTATTTTTCTTATTTGTCATTTATTTTATTGATTTTTTCTGCAGGTGGGGGTGGCTGGATGTGCCATAATGTCAGATGCTCTGCACGACAACAGGGATCAGACAGTTTTTTTCCAGAGAATTATATTATCAGGTTTTTTTGGCATAGTAGCAGGCAGCCATTGTGTCTGTTCCATGCAATGATCGCTCGCGGCATGCACTGATCCATTTGGCCCATCTAGATTCAGGATAGCTATAAGCATACCTGGGAACTTCTGGGCTCCCGCTACCCGGAGCCTTCCCCTGCGGGACACGGCCAGGGCTGCACGCTGATGCCGGCAGGCGGTCCCACTGACGATGGTGGGCGGTCCCTCTAATGGGGGGCGGGAAACACCCCCATTTAAAGGAAAAATGGGCGGGGAGCGGGCGTGTAAACACCCCGCTCCCGTGACCCGGAGGATGCGGGTCTTGGCCCGGAGGACCGGAGAAGCAGTGCTCACCCGGCAATCGCTGAGTCAAACCCGGAGAGTACCCAGGTATGGCCATAAGCTTATCCCATGCTTGTTTAAATTCCCTCACTGTATTAGCGCCTACCCATTTTGCGGGAAGTCTGTTCCACTTGTCTATTACCCTTCCATTGAAGTAAAAAAAACATAAAAGGAACAATAACTTTTTTTCTACACATAAACCTCTCTGCAGCTTTCCGTGTCTTTGTAGAGTGTTCTGTGAAACACTCTGTAGATATTAAGTCCCTCCCCTAATCAATGATTGGCTCACAACAGGGATCTACTAAGAAAAGCACAGGGAACGACATGGTGCAAGCACCGTGAAGACCCAGTCATCTAGCAGGAACGTATTTTAAAAGAGTGGTGTTTCCAGGTTAAAATCATTTTTTTAGATATCTTCCCATTTGATAGTTCTGTCGCTCTTAAAATCCATCGCACTTTACACACAGAAATAAAGACGAAGACAGGGACTGGTTGGCTGATTAGTTGGATCATTTATACCGTAGCTAATACCTTCTAGTTATTTGATTGTCAATATACCTGTAAACAAACTTGTTTAAATTCAGTGTTTTCTGAATTTTTTGTATTTAATACAAAAATGTAATTTGAAAGAATTGTTCCTGTTCTAGTCTAACTAATGGTGAATCATTTAAGGACTAAATCCTTAAATCATGTATGTTTCGGGACTAAAGGGAAGCTTTACCTACATAATTGAAACAAATTGATTTCATAAAATGCCTATAGCTTGTACTTATTTTCCAATAAGTGGATTTCATTGAAAACATTTGCCTAGAGACCCTGAAATGAGTTCGGATTTCCTGAGTCATCATTATTCAGGACTGTATGATGTAATAGTTAGAAATGAGAATAAACTTCTACCGTCAATGAGTTATGTGTCTCATCAACATACTAACAAGGAATGGCTATTAGGACCTGTCTTTCTTGAGCCCTAGGGTCTGCTGCCACTGCCAGGTTTCGGTGACTCATTCATTAGTGTAAGCTTTGATGGCTGTAAATGTTAGTTTTGTTTCTACAAACACATAAACAAAGTGGCCAGATGTCCCTGTTTTTAGTGGACAATACTCCGACTGAGACTCCTGTCCTTGGAAATAATATTCATTCACAGCCACATCTTCTGAATCATTATGAAGCATTTGAATCATTTTGATGGGATTTCCTGTTTGGCGAGTGATGTCATCAGACAGAGTACTGCACTCGCAGGGCCCCCCACTCTATAAGACCACAGTTCTCTGCTCCAGATCCAGTGCAGCTGCACTAGGGGTTATAGCAGAGAATGGCCTCTGGGGGAGCACTTGAGCAAAATACCGTATTTGCTCGATTATAAGACGACCCCCCAAAATCTGAATATTAACTTAGGAAAAAAAAGAAAAAGCCTGAATATAAGACGACGCCAAAGGAAAAAAGTTTTACCAGTAAATGTTAATTCATGTAAACTATTTTTTTTAATAAAAGCTATGATTGAGAAAAATATTTTTTTTGTTTTTATTTCCTTGTATTTTCCAACCTGTCCCCCAGTTACGCACATCTGCCCCCAGGCTTGCCACTCCATTATGGCACTGTGGCCCATGATATGCCTTTTAACCCTCTATATGCCACTGTGCCCCATGGTATGCCTTTTGACCCCCTATGTGCCACTCTGCCTCCAGAAATGCCTTATACCCCTATATCCCATTCTGGCATTTAGGGGTTAAAAGGCATATTATG
>VKOC01000007.1:17705728-17807944 GCA_009364415.1 Spea multiplicata
AAGACCGCAGTATGTTTTTAAATATTTAAATTCCGTGATCGTGATTCGCTGAAAAGCGATCACGTGCACAGAATTGAGAGGGGGTGGCTGCTTCTGATCGCTGGGAACACCCAGCGGTCAGTAGCAGCCGCCCCTCGCGATCCCAGCGTTCAAAGCGACACTGGATCGCGTAAAAGCAGTGACGTACCTGGTACGTCCCGGTCTGCCGGTGACCCGGAAGTACCAGGTACGTCCCGGTCTTGAAAGGGTTAAACAGTAGCTATCACTTTCCCAGGTTGTACCATAACTACGGTAATTTATTAAAAGTATCTACAATAATTTATTAAAAGTATCTGTATCTAGTACTCTTGGTTTTGGTTTAAAGGTAGTGGTCTGTTTTAAAGGAACACTCCAGCCGTAATATGCATTTTATTGCGTGGTCTGTTTTGCACTTATGCCCTATCTAAATGCCCTGCAGGAGATACATTCAGTTCTGCTGTACAGGGGTCTGATTTGATCCCACTGCATGTGTGTAAAGTCTATCAATGGATTTTAATGGGAACACTGCTTAAGCTGTCAATTAGTGACAGGACATACATCCATTCATTTCTTTGGAATTACTTTACTGCCACTGATGGAGAGCTTATGCATATCATCATTAGGATAAATAATCATGAAGATTCTGAGAAAATGAAATTAAAGGCATAGTCCAGCCATCATAAGCACTGGCCAGGAGGGAATAGGTCCAACGGTAGCAGCAGGACTAGCCCATGTCATATCTCAAAATGTTACAAGGAGTGCATGGAGCTACTGTGGTGTGGGCAGGATCAAAAACCAGTCCTGCCTTAATGGTCAGCAGTGACATACGGAGACTCCGGAGCAAAGAGATAGTCCACAGGTATGAGAATGCATAATGTTGGTGGGTTGTAACCATAGGTTTCTAGCAAACTCACCACCACACTACTACCGCATTAGTAAACAAACCTATATGGCATTATTTGTAGTTAGCATTGCAACAAGAAATGAAATACATTTAATATAGTTGTGTAGGGGCTAGTTGTATAAAAAAACACAGGATTATGAGAATAATATCACATAAAAACACTTTAATAAGTGTATTAAAATACATAAATATCAAAATATACCTATAACCTATAAAAGATGCTCCCCTGAAATCATATACGCATTCCATTAAGTCTGAGTTTATGCAGCACTTTTATTTAAAAGGGTTTCACCATTGCAATTCAGCAGTTTGACTAAAAGGGTACAGCGTGTACGAAAAACAATTTCGTTGAATTTAGAGTTCACTCCGACATCATGGAATAGTTTTTTTTTCTTTTTGCAGTAGGGTTTTGGATTAATCTTTCTGCCTAATTTGTTTTTGTAGATTGACCTATTCTATCGGGCTTGACAAAGTTGAATAGCCTCTTAAAGTAAGTTTAAACACAGTAGCTCCCTTAAGTGCCAATAGAGTGGATGACCCCCTGGCACTCAATGGGTGTTTGGGTAGGTGTTTGAATGAGCTGAATCCCCTTCTACTTATGACACAGCTAGGAGAGAGAGTTTTGTAATATATGTATTTTTATTAAACTACACCTCTATCTGATAGGACAGGGATGGAATAATAGAGAGGGCCATTTTATGTGGTCCTACGTTGTCCAAAGGGTTCTTTGATACTGTAACCCCTTCATGGCAAGACTTTTTTATTTTGATCATTGCATCTAATTTACTATAAAACAAAATAATATATTGTGACAATTAAAAAAGAATAATACTTTTTTGAAACATCTTTTAGTCATCAACAAAAGCCCATGAAAACAAAATTGTTTCAAAATACCCAATGTTTTTTGTGTTATTTTGTTGTTGTTAGCTACTATTTTAACTCTTTCCAAGTACTAATGTAATTTTTTTTCCTCTATGACTTCATCAACATCTCATGAGTACATTGATACCACCCATGCATGGGATTGATCGGTTGCTTGGGGCTAAAAGGCCACATTTTTTAGGTGCACATGTTTCAATTTGGAATTTTGACATCTTGCCATCCTTTGCCCATGTGCTATATGGGAAATATTTGAAGCAGGCCAATTCAATTTACCCCATCAAACCATACAGGCAAGTGCCACCATATTGAATATGGCAAATGTGACCACTCCTGAGAGCCATCACACAGGGCCCCAACATTTTGTTTGGTGTTGATGAATGCCTTACTTCTAACTTGTTTAACCCCATGACGTGCCTGTCATGTCAATTGTCAGCAAGGAATTAAACCCTACCATATGAATGTACAGTTGATGGGGAAACAGGCTGAACATAGGTACCATAGGGAGTCAAAGGGTGAGCTCCCATATGGTATTTTTTAAAAATATATTTTAATTATGTAATAAATCCTTATTGCCCCTCTCCATGAGTGCTTTATTACTATCCAGTCCACGTGTAGTAGGGGGGGCAGTCATCGGTCCTCCTTGGTTTTGCTTTTTATTTATTTATTGTATAATCTTTAAAACATATATTCAGGGGATTGCTTTGGGAGTTTAAAGCAAGAACACGATTTGTTATTCAACTTAAGTGCCCTCTTTTAAAGTTTGCAAAATGTAAAGTTGCAGGAAATCACAAACAACTCCTATATTAGTGAATATACAAGTTGCCTTGTGAGTGTTGGCATAATAAAAGTGTGAAATAAGTAAAGTTTAATATATAGAATTCAACTCAATTTGATTTCCTACTTTCCAGTTACTAGTTTAAGCTATGGGTCACCATTTACCAAACAGGGTCGCCTAAAATATCAGTGTCAGCAGAGGTCCTTAGGTTTATTTCCCTGATACGTTAGTAGCCTGATACTTGTGCAATCTCCGTTATACAAGAAGATAACGTTGTTAGCACAGGCTTATCTGCTCGCTGTTAGAAAGGGCCTGTGTTATGTGTCTGACCTCAGTCAAAGTCTGACCCATTATCCACGTTTTTCAGGACAAAGTCTATGTCAACAACAGATGACTAAAAATTGTATTAACCTCATCTCAGCAAGAAAACCACAATGGTGTCATGTCAGACTGCAGATGATGCCCCTGTATTCTGATGACTGTACCTTTTTGTTTCTTTTACATTAAATGAGAGCATAGAAAAGATAGTATTGAATATATAAATTATGCCTTGTAACAATACCGTTCTAAAATAAATAAAAGAATAGCTGCAGAAGATTCACTTTGCCAGACCTTCCAACAGCAAATCTCCTTCTTTTCTCTGTGGTCACAACTATTTAATTTAGTGGTATCACATTAAAAGGGTATCTAAGCATTCTAATTATAGTTATGCACTATGATTCACTAATACCCAACTTAACAGCAAAACACAACATGATACAATGCTTACATCAGTTGCAAATTTATTGGGAGCTAGCAATGTTATTAACAGACAGACTGCATGCGCAATTGGTTAGTTGGTTCAGGTGCATGTGCCTCTGTTCTGACACACGACTGGGCCCATGAAGGCTATGCCCTTAATGTCCCACACCAACCATCTAGTATGTTGGGTAGGGTGGCCCTGTGACCTTAAAAAGAATATCTGGAAATACTGTGAGGCACATTTGATCAAACATGTCAAAATAGATAAAACCCACCAGTAATATTTTTTCTTCTGTAACTGTTCTTAATCCTGATTCTTATTCGGATTTGTAACACAGCGAATGTGCTTTTTCAGTAATTTAACAGTAGCTAAGTAGGGATGGCAATGGAAAAAAGTTGTGGGTTTTCATTTTCTGTGCCTTGTGAGCGTAAAACCAAAGATGTTCTGATACAAGCACCAAATACACATCATGTTGCAGCAGACTGGGTGTATTCCCAAAAAAAGTTTTGTGTGACATCTTGCTTGGGATGATCTTAGGCTCAACTAACCTTATCCGTGATCTAATATGATGTATTAAGACGAACACTGCATTGGAATTAGGGTTTGAACAAACAGATGTAGACCTAGTGATGCAGCCATGATCCGATTCAGTCTGCAGCAAAAATGGTCAGCAGTGGTACAGGTGGAGTGACCACAACTGCAACATTGGCAAAGCTAATCTCGGGTAAACCTCTGTATTTCCAGAGTCAGCAATTATTCTTAATTCCACCTGTACACATTTGTGACCCCCTCTGTGTGACCTTCATACCCCTTACTAACCCTGAACCACATAGCATTCCAACAAGCACCACCCCACCCCCACAGACCGCTGGGGAGGGTGCTGTCTATATAATACCAGCAGCTGTAAATGTAAGGACAGAGTGCAGAATACAGCATCACACGGTAAGTCTTTGTCTCTAATAATGGACTGCTTTCAGTTCATATCAACTGCCAACATTTCTGGTTATACTGATGCTTTAAGAGGCTTAAAGGTTAAATCTGGGCATTTTTTCTTAACACAAACTAAATACTAAATTGATAAGATATATAGAAACATTAATGTATTTGGCAAATGTGTATTGGGTGAACAGGGACAGTGGTATCTGTTTCTACTTCAGGAATAGTATTTTATGGTTTCATGTATGATGCACTGGAAAGAAGGTTGAATGGTGTTTGGTTAAATCTGGCATTTTTAGGAAAAAGCAACTCCTATCCTTGTGTCCAACTAACTTGTCAACCCACCAAGTTATCCTAAAACCCCCCTACTCCTAAGTTCATCACAGCAAAACTGCCCATTGGTGGTGCTATCTGCTTACGAATGACGACGGTTTAGGCCACTATCACATACTACAATGTATATATTTTTGGAAATATAGTTGCCTCAGTTAAACAAAAAATATGCATTATGATTTATATAAATGTTATCCTTTTTACCCTTAAAACCTTGAGCCGTTCTTGTTAACGTTTTATAACCTTTCGACTCCAACAAGTTGTACAACTAAAACATCTGCATTCATCTGCATATTCTACTGACACTGCTAACATTCTGAGTGACTCACTGTTAACTTCACAAATATATTTCTGAAAAATCAGCATTTCTATTCTTATTATTAACTTTCCAAGTGACCTATCCTATGATCCCCTTCTCGTGTTCACTCACTACTTTATGCCTAATGTTAAAATTCTAATGCTGGAGCAATTTGCTATTCACGATACAAGCATTCATTAGATTTATTCTGTTTCTATGATAGCCTTTCTGTAAACACATTTCTCCTGTTGACCTTCAACTCTCTTACTCACATCAGTGTGATGATCTTTGTTCTTCTTGATGAGGCAATCTTATCTTCATTTTTGTTTTATTGTGCAATTTATTTAGCTGACAAAAACACAAGGGTCGGTCTTTATAAACAGTGCTACTTTTAATATACGCAGTCAGATCTAGTCACACAATATGCCTTCATTTATAATTCTACCTAGCCATACAGTTGTAATAAATGTTTGTATTGATACCTTCTCATAAGTGTAACATAACTTATTGGAAAATACCAGATCATTAGATTTGGCAATCCTCTAAAAGTAATTAAACATACCGTATATTTTACCCTAGAGATGTCGCTGTTAGTACATACACACATTTTTTACATGTGTACCATTTCTTCATTTAGAATAAGTTATTGACATATCTGGAAGTTACAAGTGTCAAGCAGTATAGACGACTAGTAATGTTAAGCCCCACACATTACCAGCAGTATTCCATGACCATACAGTAGTTATGAATGGACAGTATAGGGAGAAGCCCTGCAATGTAAATGTTTTTTTTTTAAACAAAAATATAAATCAGTATATATAAATATTAGTCCTTTTAAGATACATGTGAAAATACATAGTTCCTAACTCTCTTCATGGATGTGATAAATGGAACAAAGTCTGTGTGGTCTGAGCAAGCAGCATATAAAAATATAAATAGTGACCACAACATGGAAGCAAATGGAGAGTTCATCATAGAGAATATTATCCAAAAGTGTAGCATTCATTTATATTATATTGTGGCATAGGTAGGATAGTTTAGTTTCTCCAAATAAATCCCACAGTATTAACAGTTTATTTTTTACATGTTCTAATAGGTTGGTTAACTTTATCTTGCAGAGATCATCAACTTGGGTCTGATCATGAAGCTGTTTGTTGTCTCAGCTCTGCTTGTCCTCTTGGCTGTCTGTTCAGGTAAGGACTGCATCCACCAATATTTCCTTCTACACTTAATCTGATAAGCCTTAAGGAATTAAGCAAGCTACTACACAAAAGTTTTTTGGGGTTAAAATCAGCCTCTGTTAAAATGCACCCAAAGTGATCACACTGATTAATTCTTATTTTGTTACCAATGCACCTACACTGTTCCGAATGCTTTAGCTTTGCGCCATGTTCCTTGCCACTCATTTGGGTTCATTTGTCTAACCCTGCCTTAGTAGCACTCAAGTCTATTGGACATTGGCAAAGGCTATCCACATGCCATTGCAAACTTTTGTACTCTCTTCTGTAATTTTCAATAATGCATTTCTGCCACAGATGTCTATGTCTACATTCTGTCCCGGGTTATTTTCTGCATGCACAGTGTCAGTTTTACTTCTAAATCAGAAACGCATGCACTTAGTACTATGCCCATGTGGTAAAGGCAACTGGAAATGGTGACAGTGAAAACAATGCTTAAAAGGTTAACGTGTCTCACTTCATGTTTGTGGTGCTACTACTGCTTCATTCTATATCATACACTTTGTGCCTACTCCTTATTCTGAGTACGACCGAGCAGGCCTGTGTCTGTAGAGAGCATATTGGCTGGGAGAGAGAGTCACTCCACTGGCTGGGCTTGGGTCTGACTTTCTTCCAGCTTATGTTTTTTCTTTAACAGCAAGCTCACTATCTTGGTCTATGTTTACAACTTCCTAACATGTAAATGTATATTTCCATTTTTATATTCCATTTCCTGTGCTTGTAACCTACGTTTCCAGTCTTAATCTTCTAATGATATGCCCTTATTTGGTAATAAAAAAAACCTGCTGATGCTATGTTCCATGCTCTTCACTTAGTGTCTGCCAAAGATGAATCCTTCCTGTCCACCAGTATTGGCTATGTCCAGGATTTGGCCGGTGATGTTGCTAAAAAAGCAACAGAAGCTATTAACCAAGTGAAAGAATTGCCAATTGCACAGCAAGCAATGTAAGCATTGTGATTTACATGCATTTTATCATTTACTATTCTGCTTACCACTTAGCATTTCATACCGATAATTTCCTCCCTCTGGATAGTCTTTCACACCCCTAATGTACAGTACATAATTCTAATGTTAATGTTTTTTAACTACTTGTATAAGAAAATAGAAACATAGAATTTGACAGCAGATAAGGACCATCCATGCTCTTCTAGTCTGCCCCCCCCCTGCTGTAAAGATGTCTTAATTTGTCCTTGGGCTCATCTTAGATTCAAGATAGCCATGTGCCTATTCCATGCATGTTTACATTTCCCTGCTCCGTTAAAACCACTTCTGCTGGGAGGTTGTTCAGCATTTCTACAATGCTGTCAGTAAAGTAAAATTTTCTTTTATTTCATGTAAGCCTCTGGCCCTGTAACAGATATATCTATCCTCTATCCTCTACTTGTCTTATCTAGATAATACTAAATGCTTTCACATTCCAATCAAAAAAACATTCTGGTTTTACGAAGATTGTTTGTTTGTATCCTACTCTATTGACTCTCTGCTGTCCAACTCTCCCACAATGCCAGAGTTTGTGTACGAAGTATATTACTGATCTCTCTCTTTTCATCTCTACTAGGGAAATCTATGACACAGGAGCCGGCTATGTCTCTTCTTTCTACAGCTCTGTGTTGGACATGGCCAGTGAAAGGTGGGGCCAGCTGACCAAAGCTTTCTAAAAGCCCATAACCCAAACCTACATCTACGGAGGAAGGAGCACTGGCACTGAAGGACTATGCTGTCCCATTAGATATATGTACGAAATATTTGGTGTGTGATCTGCACTGTATAAAGTGTCTCCACCTCAGAATTATTATGTTATGAGGAATGTCTGTTTTTTTAAAAAATAAAATACTTTTCAAAAAACATGTTGTATTTTTCAATTGGAATGGCTTTTAACCCCTTTGTGACAATTGCTAGTTTTATTTTTTTTACCCTTTGTGAAAATGGCTGTTTTAACACTTCCGTTCCCGGTTTAACTTTAATTTTAATTTACTGAACCCACACAAGTTATATATTGCTTTTTTTCAGGACAAGAAGGGCTTTCAAGTGTGTATCAGAAGAGGCAGACATACAAAGTATTATGAACAGGTTAACATATATTACTCAAAAAACTGCAAACTATATTAAAATGCGATAGGGACATATCCATCTGCTGAACACGCATCTTTTAAAAAAGTATTGTGACATAGCTAAGGTATTTTCTGATTTGTGAATCAAAAAAGATACTTAAAAAAGAAAATGTATATCTTTGACGCTCAAAGTAATACAGTTTTGCAGTAATACATTTCTGTACAAAATGTGTGGATTATTGCCTATTGGGTAGACTGCAGGAAGCTTAACAGAACAAGCCAAACGCAATCTAAAATGTTTGTATAGGAGCTTCAGTGTTGAGTAACTCATAGGCAACCAAAATTGAGTCACAATAACAGCAAGTAATACTTTGTTTTCTCACACAGCAATGTACTATTCACATTTATTTATTAGAATTGTTAGGCCTAGGGTAGCATCCCCATCCACTCCCCAAAGACCTACCAAGCCAAGCTGGGCCGGCTTCCCAACTGGCCCATTGAAATCCATGACACACTAGTTATTGCTAATCATGCAAACGATGACTAGCCCATAGTGAAGCAACCCAGAGGCTGCTACCCCCATTCATTAGATGTGTTGCTCTAGACCATGCCTAGTTGACCTAGGTCAGAATATACCTCTGACCAGACCTGACTTACTGGGGAGGTTCTGTTCAGAGGTGTATTAGGGAAGCTATTAATACACACTTCACTGAAACTGTTCCTGATAATACCTCCCAAACATGGACCAATTTGAGCTTGGGAAACCTGAGTTACTGTAGCCTCAACAATGCCTTCATAAGCTACTTTCTGAGGATCCCACTCTTGTGCCAGCCTTGTGAATGTCCAAATGTGATTCTAACGTGTGACCTGCACTGTACCAGACAAAACAAACAAAATGTATGAATCTATGCCCAGTCCAATCAATGTCCTCACATAGCCTGTCCAAAACTGTCCAGTCCCCCTCACAGAGACTATAAATCAAACATCTACACTGTTGCCTTGGGAAAACAGAAATACCCAAAAGGTAGGGAAAGATAGACCTTGCTGGGGTAGAACGTTTACAAAGGTGTGAAATTTGGGATGAATTTGTATGTTGGGGTCTGGATAGAGATTTATATTGGGGCTGGAGAGTGTGCGATATTAGATCTGGGTGCTCGGTTTTCAAATGTAGAATTATTTTTTTATTGTGCTGTCTAGAAATGTTTATAAAATAATCATCAGTACTTATCCTTTCTTGCTATTTTAGATATAAAAGATGTGTTAATGGTACAGCAAATGTTAATGATAGATTTATGGAGAACAGAGCTACTGTTATGTCTTGGTTGTGTGCTTAGAACAAGGACTCATCGGTCCTCATCGGATTCATTATAAATGTTTTACATTGCAAATTATGCCCTGATTCTAAATATAAATTTGTCCTTTAGCCGTATGTAGTGAATTTCAAGAATCATTTTAATCTGTTACATAAAATCTGAAACATAGATCCATTGTTCCTGATTTAAAAAGACAATCAGCCGATGGTCTTGTCTTATATGCCGGCAGCTTTTTTGCCTATTCTATGCATGTTTAAATGTATTGTATAATATTGTATTGTACACTTTTTTAAAAAAATAATATGCAAGGGGGTTAATTTAGTTTTTGATAATGAAATATCAAAATGTATATTATCTGCATTATTTGCACAAACAGTGTAAATTATTATATCAGTATTTATTATTAACTAAGAAGTTCCAACACTAATAGATATGTTGAGAGCACTTAAATGATTATGCAATATAACCAAGCCCAATACGGGCATTTTATAGTAGTTAATTGTAACTGCCCGAAATGTTAATTTATGGTTTATTTAAGGACTGTTTAAGCCAGCTTCTACTGTTTAGCAAATTTTTTTATGAGCAACACTACAATTTGTTTAATTTGGGTAACAAGTGATTTTTTGGACAAGACACTTCAATAATGTCTTTTATTAATTAAAATAGAAATTAATTGAATAATTGTGTGAATGTGAATTCAATAGATTTCCCCAAGATTTTCTCATCTATGACCTATTATGTTACATACGTATTTTATGTGGATTGATGTAGTACAAAGCAATAGCATTTAGTATAATTTTGCAATACATGCTTACATGTTAACAGAAATGGTTTCATGGTGTTCATTCACTAACCTGATATACGATAAATATATACCATCTAGTCTGCCCATTTTCCTAATGTAAAGATTCAGACCTTAATCAGTACTTGTTTTTTTTTGTCTAACATTCAGGATAGCCAGATTATGTATGCACAAAGTTAAAAAAAATCAGCTGTCCCCTTGTAATTCTTGATCTTTTACCAACAGATTATCTGGTTAACTCTCATTATGAAACTGCTTACTGTTTCAATTCTGGTTACGCTCCTGGTGGTCTATACAGGTAAGGAGCTCATTATCAACAAAGGCCTATAATTGTAAATTATAATTGTCAAACTACCTCCCTGCAGCATCGTCTGTGTTGGAACTGCCAAGCCATTGCTTTCAGGTTCATAATTTGTGGGCTTTGCTCCTGATAATGTCCCTGGGTCTCCAACCAGAACCAGCGCTTCCTCTTTAGGTCACTGTTTGGCTGCAACATGGGTCCAGCTCACAAAAACAAACACCCAATCAGATTGATATTTCTAAATGTTATACTATACAAAAATAAGAGTAGATGTAATAATTTTGAGCATTGTTATGCTTGTGAATGTACAGTAATTTGGGCACACAATGAACTTTAGATGCCAAAGCAAGTGCCAACTTTATCTCCTTGTTGTAATACTTTTCAGGGGCAGAAGAGCAGAGGACGGTACCAGAACACAAGCATCAAGATGAAAGTCCCAAAATGGTACTAAGATAAAATCCCTTCTAACAATTCCATTATCTTTTTGACAGGTTGTATTTGAAATGTGGGTTCATAAATGAAATTGTGTAATTCAATGGTTCTACTTAGAATGTGTTACTCATTACATAAATAGACTTTAATTGGCAGGCTGGACTGACTGACATTTCTCCATGAACACTCAATCTGCCACTCAAGCAGAAGATCTGGTGCTGTAGCCTGACCCCATGCTCCATGAGCATTCAACCAAAATGTGCGACCTGTCATATTACAAAATCAGCCGTGCTTATGTCATTAGGCAGCCACTGGCCGTAAAATATCTCATTATCCTCAGTCCGACCTTGTCAATAGGCCACGTAAAAGGTCAGACTTGAACCCTATCCTTAACACTGCTCTAATAACTCAAAGCAAACATTTTTCTCTTCTGTCATTTAAAAAAGTTGGGAAACATTTATCTCTTCCATGATACCCACAACAAACACCTCACTGGCTACCTTTAACTAGAAACTAAACTTTTATGAAACATACCTTTTCAAGGATCCATATTACTTTGATTTTGCTAGAGCCAGTACAGCATGTATGTGACTATAAAAAAAGATCATCTGGAATAAAAGATATAAACCCTGGCAAAATTAGATTTTTTGATATTGTCATATTTATATATTGTCAATTTTATTGTTAATATTCATGCTATGGAATATGGATATAGAACAAAAAAGTTTTGGATCCCACATTTCCATATGTATGAATGCATAAGGGTGTTAATAATGTTCCCTCACTGCTTTCACTAACCCATTTAACTGGATTCTATAGTGGAGCATGCCTAAGGCCCAGTATGTTATTACAAGGCCATGAAAATTACTGAAATTGCCCATTCAATGGCCCAAGTCCTGTTGCATACTTTAATCTCCCAATGCATTGGTTTGAAGGTCATTCACTGGCCTTGAATTTGAATTGGTTTTCCGTGTTCTGCTATATACTACCCCATAATTAATGAAAATAAAAACATTTTGTTTCCCCCCAGAATATTAAAGAATTTATTAAAGATTGGATTGAATCAGCTAAAGGGACAGTGGAAAAGATTGAGTCCTCAAAAGTGGTTACTGAAGTCAAGTAAGTGACAGTTCCCCAAATCAAGCATTAATACTTCCTCAATTGCTAGACCTTGATAATAGTAATTGAAGCCTGAACTACCCCTGTGAGTATTTCAATAAATCACTAACTGCTTATAAGTTTTCCTTCACACTCCAATGACTCCATGAATCTAAAATATGTTGTGAGGTTCAGGAGGATAAAATTAATAAAATTGTATTTCTGGTAACAATAAATTGCAGAAGTGTCTCAAAGGGTTAAAATGTAGTGCAGTACCACTGATTGAGCTCCGTGGTAAGCAATATAACCATGAAGAATTAGATAGGACTCGCCAAACTTGCGGTATTTTGACATACTGGTGGGCTAGGCAATATATGGCCATATAGTGTGACAAAATCCCCAATATTTATACCTTAGATGCTTTTTAACCCCTTAAGGATCGGGCTGTTTTTTTAATTTGTTTTGTACTCTTTGTAACCAAGGCTGTTTAAACACTTTTGCGATGCTCTTGTTTAGCTGTAATCTTCTTCTCTTCCATTTACTGTACCCACACAAATTATATATATTGTTTTAAACCTGCTTTGTTAAAGGGCAATAAGTACAAGTAGCCTTTTGCTATTTCTAATTCCAAATTTGGTCATTCTGTCCCCATGTGCTATTTGGGACATCTTTGAAGCCAGCCAATGCCAATTTACCCCATCAAACCATGTATTTTTTGGTAAACTAGACACCCCGAGGTATTTGAAATGCTATTATTGTAATTCTTTCCATGTCAGGATTTTTGGGAAGATATAGCGCCAATCTTAGCACTTGCTCATAAAAATTACCTTTTTTTTACTGGATGGTTCCCCTGATGTAGACATCACTGCCTAATTATTTTATACATTTTAATTTGTTATTTTTTTACTATTTTTTATTTATTCATTTATTTTTTTTAACTTTTGTATATAACATTGTGATTAGAAAGCTGAGCTTCAATAACTTGCATTTTAGAATGCAGTCTATTCAACCTGCAGGGGGAGCCCAGAGTTCTCAGGAGCTTCTGGAGAGACCATCTTGGAAATTTTATTTTTTAAAGGATGCCTTCTTCTTGCGAGAGGCAAAATCTCCCGCAGTGGTGCTTGTACAGTACGTCCTGGGGTGGGTTTTCAGTGGCGCTGAATGCCTCAATATCGAGGCATTTCAGTAACACCATTTAAGCTTAGTAAACAATCATTGATCGCCTCCTAGCTTTATTAAAACAAGTGTATGGCGGATGTTGACATCCTGGGGAGGCACCACACGGGGCCCCTGATCTCAGTGTTGCTGAATGCCTCACCGTTCAAGCTTGTTTAATGCCATAACATGCCAGACATGTCATTGGTCGTTAACTGACTATTTTTGCGTGACATGCCTGCCACATCATTGTTCTCTAAGGGGTTAAATAGTATTTGCTGGGTGTGCGCCGATCTCTTGCTTTGTTTCGTGTACGTGGTGGTCCTTTCAGCAGAACCCCGGAATCAGAATGTATATTTTTTGTGAATTTCAGGACCTCATAACATTTTGCCACAATGTCACAATTTACTGACACCATTCTCCAGGTCAAAACACAAATCCTCCGTGTCAAAGGGTTTTCACACGCCACACTCATTTCATCTGTAGATGTGGGTGTTCCGCCCACTGACATCAGCGAGAATGCCCTGGCATCTCGCAAGGCTAGGCTCCAGCCTGAGCACACTAGTTCCCAAGTGTGTAAATAAGTTCTTTTTTGCCATCAATATCTTTGTATTTATGACTGACATGGCCATCTGCGTTTATTAAATCCCTGTCTGAGTTTCCTCCTGTCACTGTTGCCTCCATCAAAAAGTATTTTTTTTTCTGCACATTAATATGTACATTAATATGCACCAATATGTTTAATTCCCAGACGAGTGTATAATATTACCATGGATTACCTAGAGGACGTGTATGACTGGACAGTCGGGAAACTGTGGTCTAAGTGGTAGAGTCTGACTGCATAGGATGGGGACACTGAAGAACTCTTCACAATTTGAACTTTGAGCAAAGTGGGCTATAAATCATATGTATGAAATATTATGTATGTTCATTAAAAAAATTAAGTGCTAACATTTGTCCTTTGCTGTATTGTATCGACTAGAAACATAAGGTGTAGGTATTTGTATCCAGTTTTACTGGAGTAAGGAATTAGAACTTGATTGTGATCTACTATTGACTAAACATGTTCCAAACACCCACAAACCAAGCAAATGCAATCTATTTATGAAACTAAAATAAAGTCAACTATACGTTAAAACTTTTGGATTCGTAGTGTCTGTGTAAGGCTAGGTTTCCACTTGGGTTTTTTTTGCTAAAAACGCCTATAAAAACGCCAATAGCGCCACCTGGCGTTTTTTTTGTGAAAAACGCTGCAGCCAGATGTTAGCTGTTCTTCAATAGGAAATCGCAAAATGCCATTTCCACTTGGCGTTTTTCTGTTCGGCGTTTTTTCAGTCCTGTTTGGCGTTTTTCTGCTTTTTTGGGCTCTGTGGCAGTTTTTCAAAACTGCAGCATGTTGACACTCTGGCGTTTTTTGCAAGAAATCTTGGCTTTTTTTCTCCAATAGAAGTCTATGGGAGAGAAAAAACGCCATGAAAAAGCCATGGGGGTTTATTGCCTTGGCGTTTTTTATGGCGTTTTTTCCACAGTTACAATGCAGAGGATGGACCCAGTATCTGTGTGTCCTATGAGAAATAGGCTGGAAACAAACAGTTTCACACAAAACAAAGTTCATATTGAATTTTACACCATTTGGAACAAACATGCCATTACAAACAAACATACTGAACTGGATCCTGCGTGCGAAAAAAACAACAGCAAACAATTTGCACCATCATTTGGGGCAAATCTTCTTAGAGGAGCAGACATTCGGAATAAAGCATGCCTTACACACCACAGAAAAGAGACAAAAGGGTCCGCCGGGGCGTTTAAGTAGAACTCTACCAAGTAAATGGCATCAGGAGAGGGCAAATACTTGCCATTTATCCTAATCCCTTTTAGCTGGGTGAAACATCTAACTTGTAAAGGCTGGAAAAACTGCCTAAGGTCAAAAAAAGCAATTTCCACAGAAAGGCTAAAACGCCAGAAAAAACTCCAGAAAAAACGCCAAAACGCAGGTAAATGCAGTGGCAGTTTTCTTGGCAGTTTTCCTGGCGTTTTTCATCAAGAAAAAAACGCCGGACAAAAACCCAAGTGGAAACCTAGCCTAAGGCTAGGTTTCCACTTGGTTTTTTTTTGCTAAAAACGCCCATAAAAACGCCAATAGCGCCACCTGGCGTTTTTTTAGTGAAAAAACGCTGCAGCCAGATGTTAGCTGTTCTTCAATAGGAAATCGCAAAATGCCATTTCCACTTGGCGTTTTTCTGTTTGGCGTTTTTTCAGTCCTGTTTGGCGTTTTTCTGCTTTTTTGGGCTCTGTGGCAGTTTTTCAAAATCGCAGCATGTTGACACTCTGGCGTTTTTTGCAAGGAAATCCTGGCGTTTTTCTCCAATAGAAGTCTATGGGAGAGAAAAAACGCCATGAAAAAGCCATGTGGGTTTATTGCCTTGGCGTTTTTTATGGCGTTTTTTCCACAGTTACAATGCAGAGGATGGACCCAGTATCCGTGTGTCCTACGAGAAATAGGCTGGAAACAAACAGTTTCACACAAAACAAAGTCCTGGACTGGTTCATATTGAATTCTACACCATTTGGAACAAACATGCCATTACAAACAAACATACGCGACGCGTCAACTGGATCCTGCGTGCCAAAAGCAACAGCAAACAATTTGCACCATCATTTGGGGCACATCTTCTTAGAGGAGCAGACATTCGGAATAAAGCATGCCTTACAAACCACAGAAAAGAGAAAAAAGGGTCCGCCGGGGCGTTTAAGTAGAAGTAAATGACATCAGGAGAGGGCAGATACTTGCTATTTACCCTAATCCCTTTTAGCTGGGTGAAACATCTTACTTGTAAAGGCTGGAAAAACTGCCTAAGGTCAAAAAAAGCAATTTCCACAGAAAGGCTAAAACGCCAGAAAAAACTCCATAAAAAACGCCAAAACGCAGGAAAATGCAGTGGCAGTTTTCTTGGCTTTTTTCCTGGCGTTTTTCATCAAGAAAAAAACGCAGGACAAAAACCCAGGCTAGGTTTCCACTTGGTTTTTTTTTTGCTAAAAACCCCCATAAAAACGCCAATAGCGCCTCCTGGCGTTTTTTTAGTGAAACAACCCTGCAGCCAGATGTTAGCTGTTCTTCAATAGGAAATCTATGTATATAATCGGGCCGGGTATATCTCAGAATCCGATACATACCTAATGACCAAAGGGTCATTTTTCTCATTTGCCAATATTATTCCTATTGAGTAGTCATTTAGTCTAACGGCAGTGTCCAATCTGTACATTTGATTTTGGTCCGAGTATCATTTTTATTGTCCCGATAATGATGGCCAAACTCAAAAACATTTCATATCGAGATAAAGTTTTGCTCCATGCTGAGGAGGCAAAGCTTTTATATGAGTTTGTCACTAAATGCCACATACTGTCCTGAAGAACTCCATCGCCATATGCACCGATCATCCTATGGGGACCACTCTGTGGTAAGGTGTAGGCAGGGCTAAACACCAACACCTGCGCCAGTAATCAGCTGTGTTATACCACAGGGGGCAAATTCACATTCTGTAGTTTTTATTAAAGCCCAAGGTGCTGGTGCTTCGTTATCCATATGCGGGAAAGTGTCCGGGCGTGCGCAAGGACCAGCCACACTGGGCCCTGAATACTGAGTCCTCGCGCCTGCCTCCCCCTTGCCTTCATTGTACAGGAGGGAGCAATTTTCCTGGTCCATCTAAAGAGAGCTGTGGAAGAGACCACCTAAATCTTCATGGGGAGGTGGGAGCCAAAAAGCATCAGTAACACCCGGCAACAGCAAAAAGCCGAACCTTCTGGGATCCGACCCAAAGCACCATTTTCAAAAAATGTTGTACGTGTCAGCGCTACTTATATATTTACAAAAACAAGCAAAAATTATAAATAAAAAAAAAACATGCACAAAGAAATCCTGTGAAATGTGCACATATGTTGACAGAACGTGTGCAGCCCGGTTATATCTAAAAATAAGGAATTAAGATTACAAGAAAAAAAATTCTAATGTTTAAGGGACTGTCCCGCCTTATGGAGGATCATATTCGGATTACTACAATGTATCCGAGGACAGTGATGATTCTGACTCTGAGGTAATGTAACCCTCCTCCAGGAATCCCAGGATAATTATGCAACGCATAAAAATTAAAAACTGGGCGTGGTTAACTTCGTACAGGCAGCCTATGTGGGAGGAGTAAACTGACAGCTGGTTCCGGGTCAGAAGAAGACACGTGTTTGCCTTGGCTTTCGGGGAGGGAGTACGGAATATCCGGAGATACCTTGTGGAACGGCAGAGAACTGCATAGTCGCGATGTCGGTTCTCCATGCAGCGGAAAGCCGTAATGCGTCATCTATTTTCCGTGAGATAAACGCTGAAGACGAGGAGCAGCAGCCGGCGGAGATTGAGTCTCTGTGCATGAACTGCTACCAGAACGTAAGGGAAGCTGCAGTGAGGGAGGGTCAGGCGGGAGCGCTCTGGAAAGTTCGATATACAGTAGATGGGACGTTAAACCCATAATATGTGATTATACCCTATTAATTACTGATAATAAACATAACCTCACTGCCCGCATCTAATTGTTCTAACCTGTCACTGCTCACTAGCGCAGGCAGGGATGTGCTTTTACATTTAGTTTATGGGCTACTGGCATGTGATGCACTTAGTATGGTGTTACATCTATGAATTGATGAACCTCAATGCTGTATGGGAAGCTCTGAGTTTGCATGGAACTCATAAGTTTAATTCTCTTTTCCAGGGAGTTACCCGATTACTGCTGACCAAGGTGCCATTTTTCAAGGAGATCATCATCAGTTCGTTCTCGTGTGACGCGTGTTCATGGAGTAACACGGAAATCCAGTCTGCCGGGCGTATACAGGAGCAAGGTGTCCGATACACGCTCAGCGTACGAGGCAAACAGGTGTGCCAACCTTTAGGGGTCCAGATGTTTACGGTAGAAAAAGCTAAATAATTCCTGAACGGCCCCAACCCACTTAGTAGATTTATCCAATATCTGTGGAAGTTATCCATATAGATTGCACACATAAATAGGGTTAAATACCATACTTGGTAAACACATTCTTTGGAGAAAATGTATATTTTGACACAAATGCCACCCTTTCTCTAGCTGTGGTGCATCTGCTTATGAAGACTATAACTGCAGTCACTCGATTTAATTAGTCTGGCTGAGGGTGGCTAAAGCTGTAGTCCACAAAATTTAATGTGTTATTTAGTGTTTTCCTTTAATATCTTCTTTCATTACTTTTCATCCGAGGAAGAGAGCTTCACCTTTATGGGTGACATTAGTGGACGACTTGCTATGGGGGGGATGTAGAAGGCTTCCAGTCAATTCATTAAAGTTTAAAAGCCCCAAAAGGCTGCAGAAAAATATTTTTAATGAATGCTAACAGAAAATGCCACTACATGGCATCGTGAGCCCAGTTTGCCTGCTGTGTATCTCCTGTGTGGTTGGTACATCTTGACAAATATATATATATATATATATTTGTCAAGATATATATATTATATATATATATATATAATATACATACATATCAGCAGACGTTTTTTTTAAGTCCCTGCACGCCTAATAATTATGTTGGCTTCCACGTAGAGGGATGTTTTGTTTTTTGCTTGGGGAGGATTCAGACTACAAGCATTTCTGCAAGAGAAGTTTAACGTATGATCTTCATCACGCAGGATGTGAACCGTGAGGTAGTGAAAACAGACTATGCAACAACACGGATACCTGAACTGGATTTCGAAATACCTGCGTGCACACAAAAAGGAGGTGTGTATACCTCACAATGATCATTACAGCATAAAAAATCTAGAAAGCAAAGAAATATTAGGGGAAAAATTAAAGAATAGAGGGATTCTAGGATATGAGATTTCCCCCATGGGTCTTTTAAGACATGAACACGCAATTCCTACTTGCAGCTCCGTGCATAAAGCACTACACACCAGCATGGCAAAATAGCTCTGCAAAGTGTTAACTGTTTATATATAAAAAAATCACAATTATTGAAAAAACAAACATCTTTAATTTGATACTAGTAATAAAACACATGGAGGTGCCTCCCACATGGAGGCACGGGTTTTTTTATGTCCCCAAAACCCTGCATTAAAGGAGAATGCATATTAAAATACTTTAAGTTTTTTAATATGCATTCTTCAAAACAAAAATGAAATAAGACCTAGAAGGTGCAGCCCTGTTGCTGAAGCTGCCCTCTTCCTCTGCGGTCTGACATATCTTGCCACTGGCTGTTTCACTCAATTAGTAAGCGGCAGGAATAGACCTCTGCCCACCGCATTCACTGAGCCACCACTGGGTTGGTAAGTATATGAAGCCAAAAAACTTGTGGGCAGTCTTGCTGCTGTTGTGAGCGTGAGCGGGTGGTCAGACACTACCTGTGGGTCCCGATAATCCTGCGCAGTCCCGCAAGGCTCCACCCAGGAACACAGCAGAGTCACGTGATGTGACGTCACTTCCCGCGACTCCGCTGTGTTCCTGGGCAGATCAAGAGAAGAGACGCTGTGAGAGCCTTGCAGGCCTGCGCAGGAAATCTGATGTTCAGGTAAGGAGGTAGGTGGGATTGACCACAAATGTGACGTGAGTGGGCGGGATTGGGATTGGAGAAAAAATCACTGGGATTAAAAAAGATGTCCCGCGCAGGGTTCTATCCTGTACATCAAATAGTTGGCGAAAGGAGCAAATACAGACAGTAGTGTGAAAAATAAATGACACCACCTTTGAATTCTATGACTTTACGTATCCGGACATAACAATCATCGAATTAGGTAATTAATGACATATATATGTCATGATTTATTCAACAAAAAAGTCAAAATGACGAAGCCATGTGTGGAAAAACTAAGTGCAATTTATGATTTAATTGCTTCTAGAACAGATTGCGAAGGAATTTTGCCCCACTTTTCTTTGGGCGTTTGTTTATTCACAGTTCTATTAAGGTCTCACCACAGCGTTACAGTCGGGTTGTGGTCTGGGCCATTGCAGCACCTTGATTCTTTTCTTTTTCAGCCATTCTGCGGTAGATCTGCTGTTGTGCTTGGGTTCATAGTCCTGTTGTATGACCCAATTTCGGCCAAGCTTTAGCTGTCAGACAGCCTTACGTTTGACTCTAGAATACTTTGGTATACCAAAGCGGTCAACTCAATGACTGCAATGTTCCTAGGTACTGTGGCTGAAAAACCAGCCCACATCATCATCCCTCCACCACCATGCTTGAGATCTTTGTGCTGATATGCTGTGTTTGGTTTTCGCCAAATGTGGCGCTGTGCATTATGACCAAACCGCTCCACTTTGGTCTAGTCTGTCCAAAGGACATTGTTCCAGAAGTCTTGTCCAGATCCAACTTTCCACACCTAATCTGTGTTGCCATGTGCTTTTTTGAGAAACGAGACTTTCTCCTAGCAACCATACTTGTTCAGTCTTTTTCTAATTGTGTTGTCATGAACTTTAACATTAAACGTGCTAACTGAGACCTGTAGAGTCTGAGATGTAACTCTTGTGTTTTTTTGCAATTTCTCTGCGCATTGCATGGTCTGATGGGAAGATTGGAAACTGTCTTGAATGTTTTCCACTTGGGCTTATAACCCTTCCCAGATTGATTAATTACATTGATGGCATTGTGTTAACGCACACCTGAATGTTCCAGGTCAGCAAACTGCCAAAGCTTCTGCTTTTATAGAGGTGGTCGGCCTTGCTGATGATCAATTAAGCAAGGACATTTGATAAGCAGCACCTTTCTGCTTAGTATCTTAATTCCTATGGAGGCAGCAAGGGTGTACTTGGTTTTTCACACACGGCTTCTCCATTTTTGCTTTATTTTTTCAAATAAATCATGACACTGTGTAATATGTCATGTGGTGGTGTTTATCTGAGGTTGTATTTACCTAGTTTTTAGACCTGCTAAGGAACAGTTGATTATTATGTCCTGATGTGTAAAACCATAGAAGACAGAGGATGTGGGTATTCTGCTGGATCTTCCTTTGCATTTGCCAAAACAACACTGTTAGAATTTTAAAAGGACCACAGTAATTAAAGTGCATATGATAGCTGGAAGTGTCCCTTCAAGGAAAGGACTTCTGAAATGCTGAGTGAAGAGAGAAACCTAAATCATGTATGTACATACAGGTGTTTAGCAAAGTATAAATGTGTGTGTATATCTTCTCAGCACTCAGTACAATTGAAGGAATCCTGGAAAGAACCATTGCGGGTCTGGAACAGGAGCAACCTTTGCGGAGGGTGAGAATCTACAATCTCTACATATGCAAGTGTTTTAGTTATTGCTCTGTAATTTGAACATTTAAATATTTACACAAAAGCTCATATAAATGACATGGTCAAGTTTTTTTTTTTTTATTTCTTTTCTCTAGATTGAGAGAGTGGGAAAAAAAAACCAAAAGAAAATGTATAGTTGTAAATCACACAGGATTACAGGCCTTACTGCAGATATTTTAGTTATAGTGAAATATGTTCTTATTTCAATTCAATTTACCCCATACATTTTTTAATTTAAGTACACACCCCATTGGCATTTAACATGCTGGTATTTTAACTCTTTCATGCGAGAATTGTTTTAAGATATATTGCTAATTTTAGGACTTGCTTGTATATTCAATATATTTTTGGGAAATTGTTTTTACATGTTACCATTTTTTTTTTTACATTTTTTTTAATAATCACATAGTGATTAGAAAGCTGGGCTCCATTGACTTGCATGATTGAACGCAGTACCTGTATTCAACCTGCAAATGGAGCCAAAGTTATCAGGAGGGTCTGGAGAGACCCTCTTGGAAACTTCTGCCACCTCTTTACTTTTGAGAGGACGCGCCGCCATCTTGCAGGTCGCAAAATCTATCCAGAGTGGTCACGATGCCTTCAAGGCATTTCAGCGACAAAATTGGAGTTTAGGAAGTGATCGTTGATTGACTCCTAAACTCTTTTTAAAACTGGCATCGTTGACGATCCTGGGAGGGGCCCCTGATGCTGATCTCGGTGTTGCTGAATGCTTCGCCATCGAGACACAGTTTGGGTGCAGAAAGCGAACGTAGATTGTAAGCGTGCAAGAGCAGGGCCCTCTTCTCCTTTGCACCAGTTTATTGTATGTGTTTCTAAATTGTTCTGCTGACTGTAACAGCGCTGTGGAATCTACTGGTGCTTTAGAAATAAATTTGATCGCTTTCTGCACCCTCTTAAAGCCATGACGGTCCTGGCACATCGCAGTTGTCACTAACGGAATGTTTTTGCGTGATGTCAATTGTTATCAAGGGGTTAAAGTAAGGCATTAGTTATGCAGTCAGGGAGTTGAGACGGCATAAAACGTTACAGACTCCCTTTAAACTGAGTTAGTGCCAAAATGTGTTTTACCTCCCCGCAGTGTAGCTTATTGTGTCATAAATTGTTAGTCCAACTTTGCCGGATATTTCTAACGTGCTGGTGAAGTTTATATTCTAATCCTAAAACATGTTACTACAAATCTCTTGGCAATGGAATAGCTGTTTAAATATATATATTTATGTTCTATTGATTTATGTCTAAACATAGCGTTATCTAGTGTCTGGCAGTTAGGTGTTAGACTGGACAACCCAGAAGGAATCCTAAAATAGGAGTGATTGGAATGAATAGAAAAAACATTTCTGTGCTCAATAAACAAAATGATTAAAAAAAAAGTGATGAAAAAAATAAAAGAAATAACTTCATCAATCAAGCTAGACAATTATTGGAAGCATCGGTGCCTATAATGAGATCAATATGCAGTCTCTAAAGACGCCTGTTACAAAGAGGTGTGATTTTTTTTTTTAGGTGGAGGTTTGTTGTTTTCCTCTCTGTTTTATGTCAGGCTGAGTATTTTGTCCTTCTCATACCTGCAGGCTGAAGATGAGTCGGTCGCGAATAAAATTGATGAATTCATCACAAAGCTGAAAAGTCTAAAAGAAGGGGACACCCACTTCACTTTTGTAAGCAAACTGTCTTGGATCTATTGCACTTGCCCATTTTCTGAAGCTTTTTGTTTGCTTTTTTGAATTTGTGGTTAGCGATGAGATCGGGAAAGCTCCTGATTCCCACTAAGATCTTATAGACAAAAGTATACCGTTATGGAGTAGGTCAGGCGGCTAATTACAAACTGTGTGAATGGCCTGATGGTCTGCTTTTGTGTCAGGTAGTCACTGTGTACTGAATTTACTCCAATTAGATCCTTGATGACCCTTCTGGGAACAGCTTTGTGGAGAACCCTCTTGCCCCCCAGAAGGATGAGGCACTCACGGTTACTCATTACAAGAGGACCCCGGAGCAGGACACGCTTTTGGGACTTGAGGTTAGTTTATTCTATAGTCTTAAATGTTCATTTAACACAACAGAGCTCTCGCTCTTTTAAACATGACTGATCAAACGTTGTTTTGGAATAAAGTACTTGTTGTGACTGTGTCAATATTTATTCTTTACATCTAGAGTACTGTTTCTGCCTAAAAACACCAAAACGGTTTAAGTTGGATTGAAAATAAAGATGTATGTGTGCAAAATATATTTATTATAGTGATGTATTTCCTTATAATGCAGTATTGTAGTTTGGTGATTAACATTTCCAAACACGTGTTTTCCTTACACATGTCTGCTCTTGTTCAGGGCACCGTCCTTCAGGAAGACTCTAAAGAGGGACCGGAAGCTGGAGCAGAAGAGCTGAGAGACGAGGTACTTTCTAGGCTGTTATATTTCTGTGCGAATTATTAAAATAATTTTAATGGTTTAATATAATTCTGTGCATTCAAGAGGTTAAGTGATGTGCAAGAAAACCCGTTTTGGAGGTATGTAAACTATAGATTGTGACGTCTATGACTCATATTTATCTCCGGACAGGTCCTGCAATTCCACACCAATTGCCCAGAATGCAATGCACCTGCAGCCACCAACATGAAACTAGTGCGTATCCTTTACATAGTTAACTGCTTTATATGTTGTGAATGAACAAGCCAAACAGGCTGCTGGGCTGTGCCCATCACTAACTCTGGTCCCCTAGGAACTTGCATAAGACATTTACTGTAAGGTATGTATATGTTGGGTACAAATAACAATTGGGCTATACATTTGGCCACTATCATTAATGTTTGAGTTTAAAGTTGTTCTCGTGTCTCAATTTAAATACATAATATTTTATGGCCACTACTTGATTATTTAAAGAGTTTATTACTTGATTGGGGTAAATTGTGAAATAGAGTAGAAGTAAAACACTGTTTTCCTTAATCGAGCAACAGAAATTCCTCACTTCAAGGAAGTCATTATTATGGCTACAAACTGTGATGCCTGTGGTCACCGAACTAATGAGGTAAGTGTTTGAAAGCTTTCCATTAATGTTTTCAAATAGCTGCATGCTAGTCGTGTGTAAATATGTGTTCTGGCGCCGTTATCCCTGTTTGCTAGACAAACACCCTATTTATCATTCTGCCTTCTCGAAAACTATAGAATGGTTCAGGCGTAGATCTCTTAGACGCTGACTAATGCAAGTCTGTGGAGACTAAAATATTACACCGGCAAATGACCGAGCGTTCACAGCGGGTGTGCTTATTACAGGTTAAATCAGGAGGGGCTATCGAACCACGTGGCACTAAAATCACCTTGAATATTACTGATCCATCTGACCTCGCGAGGGATGTCCTAAAAGTGAGTATCATGATTAAATTATCATTTTCAAATGTATAACTGCCTTTCCATAATTTGACAGCATTTGATTTTATGATGAGTATGTAAATGTGAATATACCTTTTTGGGGAAAGTTGTCCTCAGGCCTATAAGGGCCTTTGGGCTCAAAGCACACAAGGCAGCTTCTTTTACTGCTTTCTATAAGCAAAGGAATCTGTTCAATAAAATAACCTTTTTATGAACGTTGTTGACTGCTGTCAATCAATAAAAGATTGATGCTGTTTCTGCATAGATGATGCATTGTACCTCCCCTTTTCTAGAAGAAATGTCCTCCAGCTTTACAGAGTCTATACCAGGGCTGTCCAACCTGCGGACCCCAGCTGCTGCAGGACTAAATCTCCCATAATGCTCTTCCAGCTAAGCGGCTGGCTGAGGGGTATGGGAGATGTAGTCCTGCAGCAGCTGGAGGGCCGCAGGTTGGACACCCCTGGTCTATACACTCATACCCAATAGACGTTCCCATAAAGACTGTATAGCAGGTCTGCATTACTTCATTATAGGTCCTAAGGCTTCAGGCGTCTGGTTTTGTACCTGACTGTGACACAAATGCCACATGTATGAACTTGTGTGTTACACAGCAACATAGTAATTTAGCTTGAAAAAAGACCTAAATCTGCCAAGTTCAACATTTTGACATATCCTTACTGCCTCTGCTCCCAAAGAAAGCAAGAAATAATGCTATTTTTCAAATGTTGCCAAAATGTTACGTGGCTCCAAAAGGCAATCAGATTTCTTTTTGGATTAAGAAGCTCTAAAATATTAATGTTCATTCATTTATAGCCCTGTATGTTTTGCTTTTCTAAAAAACAATATATATATTTTGAAGGCATCCATTGTATCTGATGGCACCACCTCTCTTGGCGGTGAACATACCTTTATTGCCCTTCCTCCATTTCTGTTAATGCACTGTTTGTATTCAACAGTCTGAAACCTGCGGGGTACTTATACCTGAGTTGGAGTTTGAGTTGGGGATGGGAGCACTGGGTGGTAAATTCACCACTTTGGAAGGTCTCCTGAAGGATGTCAAAGATTTGGTAAGATATGCTTTATGTTATATTGAATTTGAATGGGATTATATCATCCATGATTAGGTTTATTATTTTAGGTATTTGGGTGGTGCTTTGCCAGGGGAACACAGAGCTGTTGTAAATGATATTCTTTTATATCGAATCATTTTTATAAAACTACAAATTTTAACTCTTAAAGGGAGTAATCTAACGGCCCTGCTAAAAAGGAATATAGAAATAAAAGTACTTGCCTGAGGTGGAAGCTGCACCCACCTCCTCCATGACTGTTCTCACCACTGGTGCACTGGTCTGAATAGGGCCCACTGGATTCACCCAGCCAGCACTGGCCAAAGGGGCAAAAATGGGGGGGGGGGGTATTCTGCTAGCATATGCAATAAAGTGTAAATAATGGCTGGAGCGTCCATTTAATGTAAAAATGTGCCACTGTGGTCAGTACATTGATTTTCAGATGGTGTCCTATTAATATATATAAGCATATAATATATTGTCTAAATGCAGGACATCCCAGCACTTATTCTTTTTATTTCACATAATAAAATAGTTATTTGTTAATGTTGCTGGGGCCACATAGATGGGGTGTTAAGGACTCTATGTTAATATCTAAATAATTGTAAATATTGGCAGGATTAAAACTAACACCCATGATCCATGCAGTTGAAACATTAAGTCTTTTTATTTGCTCCCTTTTAGGTTGTTGATAAAAATCCGTTCACTGTCGGTGACAGCTCAACATCAGATAGGAAGGCAAAGCTTCAGGAATTTGGAAAGAAAATTGACGGGGTACAGTTAGAGAGAACATGCGTTGTCTTTTTTTGTTTTTGACATTATCATGGTCTTTAATTGTCAATCTAGCAAGTATTTGCATATGGATACTAGATCTCCAGGTGACTGTTTTAACCGTAATGACTGGATGACTTTATTAACTTTTAGTTATTAAGCACCAACAAATTGCACAGTGCTGTTCAATTTAAATAGGGTGGTTAACACATATATCACAAAAATACATTTACACATACAGCTACAACAGGAGATGAGAGCCCTGCCTGTGAGCTTACCATCTAGTCTTAGGGTTCTTTATATAAAGTTCTGGCAAGAATAGTGAGGGCCCTGCTGGTGAGCTTACAATCTAAAAGAATAATATGAGTAATTGAAACAAAAGAAGTGGTGAAAGCAGGGGGTAGTATCTTTCTTGTACCTGTAATTAAGGCTAAGTGGTTTCAGGATGCAAAAGAGGATGTATAAATATATAATGAACAGAGGGGTGGGAGAGTATGATAGGTTAGTGCTTGTGTCAAGATGGTGGCTAGCAGAGGGCTACTGCTTAACCAGTGTCGCTGCAGTTGCTTGATTAATGGGAAGGAGGAAGAGAAATGTCTGATTTTTCCATGCAAAAGTTGGAGTCTATTATGTAATGATTTATAAAAGTTAAGATGCCTTTTTCATGCGACAAAATCCCATTGTGTATCAATTGAAAGAGCCTGATTTTCTTCTCTCTAGATTCTAGAGGGACAGCTAAAAGCCCACCTAATTTTGGATGATCCTGCTGGGAACAGCTACCTCCAGGTAACCCAAATTCATCCCCCAGTTACTAAAATGCATTAATGCATGTTGTATATGTTTCTGGTAACCTTCGCCATCATTTGTATCTTGCAGAATGTATATGCTCCTGAGCAGGATCCAGAAATGACCATAGAAAGCTATGAGAGGACATTTGAACAGAATGAAGACCTGGGGCTTAATGACATGAAAACAGAGGGCTATGATCAGAATGAATGTTAATTACACCTCTTGGGACTCGGACATCATGTCCAAGGAACACCAAACCAGAAGAAGGTCTGAGGTTTCTCTTGTTGGTTTCAATGAGTTCTCTCTCAGCTGAATTGACTACAAATATGACCCGCTTAGCATGGGATATCTTGGAAAAGGAAAGGACTTAGCACCTCTGCAGAGTGTCACACAAAGTATAATTCTGCAAGCGTGTCCCGTTCTTAATAGTTGTGCTAAAAATGACTGTTCTTTAAAGAGCAACCTGAGCATTTGAAAGGCTTTTCTGAAAACCTGCACCGTCAAGTGGGTTTTGAAGACCTGACTAGGGACCGCATCTTTATAGCTCGTTTTGAGAAGGCCATCATGGGCCATTTTTTTTTATGTTAACACAATTTGTTCCGAATGTTCTTCAGTGTAAAACAAATCTGTTATACATAGGCAAGGAAAACACCTTCCCTGTTATGATATTGGGATGCTGCAGTGAAAATATAGCGCATGTGTACACTCAAGACAGCAGATCACATCTGAATCTTTAGAACATTGGAACGTTCTCTATACTTTGGCAGAATGGTAAATGTTATAAACTGCAGGAGACGATAGAAAAGCCAAGTATTTTCAAATGTATTTTCTTATTCAAATTCATGAATGTGTGTTTTATTTATAATGTTGCTATCTCAGGAACATTTATCTGCTATGCTTAAGACTGGTGCATGCAGACTTTCTGCCTAAAATAATTGAAAATAAATCTGTAATATGTCTGACATTGCAGAGGTGATATGCAATGGGACCAGCAGTAATCCTGGTTTGGTTTGGTGGAGTTATGTTAGGACAGGAACGCTATAAATGTTAACAGTAGTATTCTTGTTTTTTTCTTTTCATACCTGTCCAAATAAAATGCAGATCTTACCTAATCCATTGTATGTTTGTTCTGTTTAATGTTGAGGACCTTGGCAAATGTAACATTTTGCCTGATCTGTGGTATAACTAAATAGATCATCGCTGACTACGTTCCCTGATAAATTCCACTTTACGGATGGAATGCTGTATTGTAATCCCTTACTGTTCTTGTGCTGGCCCTCCGTTTTAAGACTACAATCTCTAATACATTGTGAGGGACCAATGACCCACTGGGTGGAATGAGTGGGTTCCAATGGTGTTTGCAGGTTAAACTAACAGCTATCCTGAACATGGGAATAAGCTACATATCCAACAGAAATTCATTCCATAAACTGTATTTGCAGGTAAGTTGTAGTTTGAACACCCTGGCTTTGCAGCGCATTAGTGACGAGCAATAACTTCTGTAAAATGGGCTTGGAGGACCTGGTATATGCCGTAAAACCGGTGGGATTTCTTCCAACAGAGTAAAAACGATATGCCCGTTCACTTCTACCTGCAGGAGAAACCAGTCGGGGTTGTTGATCACACCTTCTCTTGCAAACTTTTTGTTCTTGTGGCATCCACAACATGGCTGTCTCTACGGTCTGAATCTTACCTCTCTGGCCATACCTTTTTTTAGTGTCTCCTTTTCTGGAAGTTATTCCTCTTACTCTGGTGTCCTTCAGGTCTGGGATGCCTGCTCAATGCTTGTCAACCTTGTTTTTTGTTTTTGATTCCAGTTATGCCTCTGATAACACACTAATTTGTTTTATTTCCTGATCACTCATCCTCTCGCAACTTACTTTTTCAGAAAAGACAGTGAAGTAAGATGCCCTCCAGGATACGATCATCTCCAAGACTGAGTTTCTAGTTATCCCCCTTCTCGCTACCTGTTCCGATATTGCCATTGCTGTTGAATTTCTCAGTATGCTCAACAGACAAAATTTACTGTCCTGGAGTCGCTTAACTGGGCGACAGTCTCTTACCAAAGCCTGCCCCGTGTGAAAGCAATGTTCCTTGCAAAATAATAACTGTCCAGATTACTGAAACTCCCTTCTGTCTCCTCACTCACTTTTTGCCAACCCAATCCATCCTGAACACCTCTCCGGACTAACTTTCTCACCACATAACTTATCTGCTGCCTTCCCGTTTCCACTAGCATTAGATTTAACTCCTGGTGCTGTCCTCATGTAACCCTTTCCCTTTATATCGAGTGTTTAAAGCAGTCAGTGGCAGGAAAGTGTTCCCGTTGAAATCAATGGCAGCATAGTACATACCTGTGCACGGTGGCCGGAGTGATCCATCATGCAGTGAAGGAGGAGCGCATGTTGCATGCATGGAGATGTGTTCAGCCAAACACGTATGCTACGCACCATTTAGCTGGGGGGGGGGGGTTAACAATTATCAAAATGTATATTGTTAATCGTAGCGTTAATGTAAACATTAACTGTCCTCCTGTAATCTCTGGGTATTTTTACAAAGGTATGGGATTTAATGGCAGCACGTTAAATATATAACAAAACTTTCTGGATTTTGGGTATGATGATGGGGTTCTGACGGGCAATAATCAAGCAACGCAGTGATCGTTACAATCTGAGAAAGCATTAATGAAAACCAATTTAATTTGCTGAATATGTGTATATGCCCTCTGATGCGTACCAATTAATTTGTTTATTTAATAAGGGAATATTTTGGAACATGACAGCATCTCTTTAAATAGCCTTAAATGTATCTGTAAGACAAAACCCCAACACAGTGGGCATTATTAACCCCTTATCGATGTATGAATGCCTCCTCAGCATTGGCAGACACAAGGAGTTTTAGATATTAGGAAGAAGCCCCGGAGCAACCCTCTCCACATCAAACAAGTAATAGCCAGATGATAACTGTAACAAAATTGGGAAAACCGGCCCGGCTTCCCATGGGGGAGAAAAATGTACCCTTGGCGCTCAAAGGGTTAATTGCTGTCACTCATCACTTATGTCCTACCCAGTGAACAGCAGACAGCAGCGAGGATGCGGTGTCGGGTAAAAAAAAGCATGAAATGGTAAAAACATACATACTTTAATGAGTTACACATTCACAGTACATTAAATGAAAGATAATGGTTCTGGCGGTATCCCGGTAAAATAGCCTAAGTTCCAAGGCTTCGTTTAACACCCCATGGGCGCATAAACAAAGGACCGGTAGTTTTGACCATCTCTGTGGGTCATTCTCCTTAACTCTTCCCCGTAACGTCAGGCAGCTCAAAGCCAACCCGGTGTTCGCGGCGGAATACAATACAGCCCGGAAGTATTTGCTGCTTGTGAACTCTCATGATCGGAAGTGCTTGGTGCATACGTTTCCGCCACCGGTAACATGGCGGCCTCCGCAGGAAAACCTCAATCTCTTTCTAAAGCTGAATATCTGAAACGTTATCTGGAGTCTGATGGCAACCAGAAAGGAGACGACGTGGCTCCGAAAAAGAAGAAAAAGAAGAGGAAGCCAGAGGGAAAGGGGTGAGATAGCTTTAACTGACGTGATAAGTGTATTTGCGTAATGTCATTATTTTAGTTCAGCGGTCCCTAGCACGTGGTAACGTGGCGGTGTGCTTCTATTTACAAACACGGAGCGTGTTTCGGTTTACAATAACTGGGCAATGAATGACTGAGGGAAGTTAGTTTAACATGAGGAGAAATGTGGGAGCGACAGGTGATATATATATATATATATATATATATATATATGTGTGTGTGTGTAAAGGGTCAGAGGTTTAGATGTAATGTAACAAAGTTTTGTTACATACTGAAAGGGTGGCAAGTAAATGGAACAGCCTCCCAACTGAAATGGTAGAGGCTAATATAATTAAACATGCATGGTACAGGCATGAAGCAATCCTGAATTTAAGACAAACCCAAAGACTGATTAAGATCTAACTCTTTACATCAGGAGAAATTGGCAGATTAGACGGGCCAAATGATTTTTATCCGCCTTCAAATTCTGCGTTTCTGTAAAAACACGTAAGTCATTTAGTGCCGATGATTCAGCTGTCTAATGGAAACTAATCGGTGTGTTATTAAGGTAAAGAGTCTGGGATGAGTTCCAGTCTATCCTTTTCCTCTGCTTTGGAAATGTGCTGGTTGGATTAGGAAGTATAAGGGTACATTTCTGCCAATAACTCTGCCCACTAAACAATTATGGGATATTTTTAATAATTCTTTGTATGTCAAGTTTGCTCTATTTACTGCACCCCAATACCTTGAAAATTTGGAAGCTTAGAGGCATAGTGCAAGTGATCAAACAAACAAAATGTACATCAATCATGAAGAAGAGCTGCATAGTTACATAGTACATAAGGAAGAAAATAAGACCAAGTCCTGGCCGTCCTACCCTGGCCGTCCTACCCTGGCCGTCCTACCCTGGCCGTCCTACCCATGATACAAAAGAAGGCGGGGGGGGGGATCCTTCTTGACTCCAAAAGGCAATCAGATTTCTCCATGGATCAAGAAGCTCTAAAATATTAATTATTTTTATAGCATGTACAGTGTACTCCCAAGATTAGTCGAATGAGTACCTGCCACAATCTATGCTTGGATTCCTCTAAACGGATGGAACAAAATCTACAAAACAAAAACCACCGTATAATGTCACGGCTGCTTTAGTTGGTGTCATTCCTTGTTTCCAAGCATTTTATTTAGTGTCGCTTTTCTGTGTTTCATGTAGTTGGGGATAATTCAAATGTACTAACAACTTCGTGTAATGATTGTGATAGCCATACCTTTCACGCTTTGGAAATCACTTTGATGTCAACTTTTTGTTGTCTGTTGGAAGTTATGTGTTCCTTTGTAATGGATTTTCCTTTGGTAATTTGGAAATGTTAATAATCAATTGAAAAAAAAAATAATTTCAAAGAAGTTTGATTTTTCTTTGGGAAAATGTTTCTTAAATTTTGTTATTGAAACTTTAATAAACAATACCTGTGTGTTGTCACAATAAATTAAGGCATGCTGTTTAAGACTCAAGCACTCCTGTAGTATTTTTACATACTCTCTCTCTTTTGTTTGTTCCTTATGTAGTTTGCGTATAGTTGATGACGATGCAGATGATTGGAAGAGAGTGCCCACCAAGGTGGAAGAGGTCTTGGAAGTAGATGATGAACCAGTGGTGGGTACTAAGCAGTGGCTTTGGACAGACATATTTGAGCCTTCACAGTCTCTAACTTGTTGCATTTTCAAATTTAAACTTATGTTTACAATTGACGCCTTATAGAAGTAAATGAATTCAGAGTGGGAAACCATATGGGGCACAGATCAAATACTCCGTTCACATTGGCAGAGATGACATCTGGTTTCTAGTTGCATGCTCTAGTTGTACTGTCTTCGTTTGGTAGGTGGCAGAGTTTGTAGACGAGCGCCCAGACGATGTAAAACGAATGGAAGAATTCAGGACTAGCAATAAATGGAAACTGATCCAAGGTGAATAATTTAATTCTCTTTCACTCTATTGCAGCTTGATTTTAGTAACTATATCCATACATGTTCATAAAGGATTTTTTTTTATTCTTTTTAATTTTGCCCGCATGAATTGAGCAGAGCTACAATTAACAGATTGCTGAACTTTGTGGATAGTGAATGTTTGATTAGCAAATGTGGTGAGAGAAATAAAAGCAACAACATATGATATTAAATTAATTTATTTTTTCCCCTTGTTTTGCAAAACCAAGCAGATGAATCATCTGGATTAGAGAAAGAAGATCCCGAATCAAGGTAAAACTCGTTATTCTAAATATATTATAGTTATTTGGCATCCACAGGATAGGGAGTGCTACACACACTTACACACACTTACACACACTTACACACACTTACACACACTTACACACACTTTCCCCCGTCCCCATCACCCTTCTGCATAGACCTTGTGGCCTACCTTTCGTGCTTGTTGAGTGCAGGGTCCAGCAGCAGGGACCACAAGGTAATGCTTGCAGGAATTTATCCTACACACTGTATGCATGTCAAGCCAGAAAGGTACAGAGGGTAAGGCTGGAGCCCTTCAATGAGGGGCTCATCGGCATGTACACACAGTAAATAGGCAGTAATAAATGGCAAGAGACAGCATTTGTACTAAGGAGATTGGTTGCCTGTAAGGATTTAGTGGTAATTGTGTAGATTCCGTGTTATCCGCTAAAAGGAATTGGTTGGAAACCAACATGTACAAAGGCATGGTGATGGATTTGGATGTTTTTGTTTTTTTTTCTTCAAATATCTCAGGTTTTTATAAATATTCTTATTTTCTTTTTAAAATTTGCAAATTTCTTGCTTTGCTACCTACAGGGGCAGACCTGAGATAACCACATCACCAACAAGGACCGGCAACAACTCCCCTTTGGTTTCAGATTCACGTCCACCTCATAAGGGGAGACGTGACTCTTTTGACGGTTCTCCTCCAAGGGGAAGGCATGATTCTCCAGATTCGTCCTCTCCTTGCAAAAGCAAACAAGGCTCTTCAACTTCTCATAAAGGCAGACACGACTCCCCCGACCTTTCCCCTCCTCGCAAAGGAAGGAGTGGGTCCCATCCTCACAAGGACAGGCACAGGTCTCCAAACAATTTACCATCTCGCAGAGGGAAACATGACTCTTCGAAAAGCAAGAAATATCACACACCAGGCCTTTCGTCCTCTCAGAAGAACAGACATGACTCACCAGACCTTTCACCTGCACGAAAAAGTAAATACAACAGAGCTGCATCATCCCAAGTTCTGAGGTCATCTCACTCTGCTTTTTCAGTCTTCTGTGAAACACAAAGCTCATTCTGATTTCTTTATTTCTGAGAAAGCAAATTTACCAAGATTAAACAGAGAGAAACAAAGTTGATTTAAAAATAGTAAACATATCTGTCATACAGTATATAGAGTGCTTGTAGTCGGTAAAATGCGTGTTTCTGTTGGTTTTATGGACCTCAGTATACTCAGTAGCTCTTGATCCATCAAATGTATGGCAATAAGTCTTTAAAGCCTACTGTGACAGCCTGTTAAAGCATACAAATAGGCAGTGTTGCTGTCACGATGGTACATACTACAGGCACTGCTTCGCAACTAATGCCGTCTGTAGGAAACAATACGGACTTTTCACCTATCAGTACATATTTTTCTGTAGAACTACACAATATTCAATTTTCTTATGCAACTATATATATCTAATGTATTTTTCCCCTTTCAGCACAGCAAAAGCGGGATTCTGATTCAGACTTATCTCCCCCAAGGCATTCTCAAAGGAAAGAGTCTTATTCTGATCTCTCACCTCCACGGCGCTCCAAGAGAAATGCTTCAGATTCAGACCTTTCACCTCCGCGTAATTCTCGAAGGAAGGGTTCAGACTCTGATCTGTCCCCGACGCGACGCAGGAATGGTGCGGTAGCAGGTCCAGAGGTTTTGTCCTCCAATAAAGACGCAAAATCCGGGGTATGTATGTACCAAAGGTAAAGCAATCTCAGCATGTTGTTCTTTATAATATAAACCCTAACATTTGGTACATGCCACAGCCTACCACTGCAAAATTAGCCCAACTTCATAATATGGTTTTATAGAGTTAACATAAGAAAATAGCCCATTCCTTTATTCAAAAGTAGCTGGAAAAATTATAATAAATGTAAAAACTGCATTTGTATAATTAGGTGTTTTGAGCTAGTTTGCAACCCTTTGTGTCCCTGTTTTTGTCCATGTGAAGGCAGCTCTGTGCAGTTATAAGAGCTTCCTATAATTGTGTATTTTACGTTTTTATTCGATTAATATTCTGGCTTTTTTTCTTTTAAAGATGCTTTCTGGGGGGAAAGCTGGCCTAATATCTGCTGAGGTTCTAAGGGAGGAGAAGGAGCAGCTAAGGAAAGCACAGAAGGATAATAAGCATCTGGAAGGTAAGCGGTTTATATCACTCAAATTTGCACCCATAGTAGAATATTCTCACCTGCATAAAGCATTGAGATATAATGTAAAATAATCTGAATAGCCTAAAATTGTAAATATCAACCCAAAAGGTACTTGATATGACAAATTAATATAGGTTGTGTGTAAGATCCATTCATTCTTTCTATGTATCCAGTTAAATGCTTAATACGACCAAAACATGATTTTCTGATGAAAGCATATTGTCCATTATAAACAGTGCTTTTTTAAAATAACTAATCTAAAGTTAATGCACTATGTGGCAGATGATTCCATGAAGGCCGAAACTGTTTTTCGAGATAAATCTGGTAAACGAAGAGATTTAAAAGCAGAACGTGAAGAGCAACATAAGAAACAGGCCCTTCAGGACAAGAAGGAGAAACAGTATGCCGAGTGGGGCAAAGGGTAAGAAAAAAAGCCAGAGGATGGCACTGGTAGTTGGGTGAAGTTGGGGATGCTAAAAAATCCATAGAGAAGGGTGAACATAGTGTTAATGAACATGAAAGAAGGGTGAACATAGTGTTAATGTAGTAGAGTATTGTGTCAGCTGGTGAGAAATAGGCATGACTTTGGCAGTGGGACAGAGGGGTAACTCGTTTCAGGCCATGAGGCAGGAGGATGAAATTGAGATAAGATGGAAATATGAACGCAAAGAAGAATAATGGGAAAAAAGAGAATAGATGGAGTCTCCAAATGTGGTTGAGGTCTCTGAGAGGGACCCAAGAACAGGAGCAACACAACTGTATTAACCTAGAACAGAGTATTTCATGTCAGATAAGACACATCCAGCCCATCCAGTATATATATATATTTTTTTTTGCTGTAAAGAAGTAAACTTGAATCTGTCGTTCATCTCGCCAAAGCAATAATGAATAGAGGGAACATGATGGGCTTAAAAATGAATAGCCAGATTTTAAGATTGTTGATCAGAGCGGGCATTTGGGTTAATTATTGAAAAATATTATTCTACATACCTAAGCCTTGCGCAAAAAGAGAAGCAGCTACAGAACTTGGAGGAGGCTGCGCGAGAGATTGAAAAGCCTCTGGCAAGATATGCTGATGATGCTGACCTCGACCAGATGTTGCGAGAAAGAGAGAGAGAAGGAGACCCAATGGCTAAATTCTTACAGAAGAAGAAAGAAAAAGAGAACACTGGGAAGAATGGTGAGATTTGTTTGTGTGACAAGTAGTGCATTGTTTTATATATAGGGGAAATATATAATAATATATAGGGGGAAACCACCCCAAAAAATAAGCACTCATGGGATTTTTTGAAAATTCATGTCCAATGTTTTATTCACAAATACATCAACTTTCATTCTGGGTGGGTGTGTGCGCGGATGGGTGGGTGTGTGCGCGGTTGGGTGGGTTAGTGCGCGGATGGGTGGGTGTGTGTATTATAAATGTTTATACCGTTTTCAGTAGACAATATTAGAGTTTGAGTATAATGCATAGCAGTAACACCTTGCAGTTCACACCTTCTGTGAGGTGGTTTTGAGATATTGTAGAAGTAGTTCTTGATCACCAAGGAACAGACTATGCATTTAAGATATGAATTACAGGTGTATAAACCAATGAAATATTTGCTTTGATCACAAAAAGGAGTGTTTTTACCTCCATGATACATGTTGTTAATAGGCTTCACACATGAGAGAAGACGTCTTTGCGTTGGTGAATCATGTTTAAATATTGTCAAGTGACTAATACAATTATTCACAATATCAGTTGAGATTTTTTTAAATTTTAATCACTTGGCATTTGCTGTCTTCCGGTTATTTATGTTGTCTCTTGCCTTTTTTTTTTCCCCTCTTGTCAGAACGCCCACGTTATAAGGGAACAAACCCTCCACCAAATAGGTATAACATATGGCCTGGATACCGCTGGGATGGTGTAGATAGGTACGTGGCTTCCTACTACTAAATAAAGACTTTGATTCTACACCTCTCACTATTTCTCACTATTGTGTGTGTGTGTGTGTGTATATATATATATATATGTCTATAGGTGAATAGTAGAAAGGGGCTGTTAAAAGGATTGCCTGTGCTCCCTTTGTGACATTAAAAGCTTTGTCACTGTGAGACTTGTCGGTGGATGAGGCTTAAAGCAAATTGTGTTATGATTGGCGTTTGCTGTATAACAGATTTCGTACCAGCATAGTGGTCTGTCTGCTGGTGTTTGGGGGCAGTGGGTGAGGTGGAGAATTCAGGTGAGGTGACATAGATAATGTTCCATATAGTGCTTTGACGGATGGGAAAATATCATTGTTTAAACTTTTTCCAGTTGACAGCAGTTTTGCTAGACTAACGTTTCATCTCACTCGATAAGTGTTTTCCTCACTATTACGCTGTCTCTTTCACAGGTCCAATGGCTTTGAGAAACAATACTTTGCACGCCAGTCAGACAAGAAGTCTATGCAGGAGGCCGCATACAAATGGAGTGTCGAGGACATGTGAATATCGACAGTGTTTCTACAGAATAAGAGTAGCCATCCAATCTTTACTCTCAAGCAGGCACAACAATATCTGTATATGAATGGTTACACTTTGCCAGCTTCGACTCAGACCCATCACATATTTGTCTACTATGTTGCTCACTGTCTTGATCTGTTTTACCTGTGATGAATAAAGTTCCTATAAGATATATAGATGCTGCAGTCCATCAATGCTGCACTATTTTTATTTTTTGTACTCAGTGTGAAGCCGGTATTGTGTGAAGTCTGAGCTATATACCCTATGGGTATGTACAGCGATGTATATCTTACATTACACACTGCTTCACTGACTTCTCTTGGCTGTAAGTTGTGCTACGCTATTACAAATGCCTCATGTTTCTTTATATATATAATTGTTTGGAATATTTGAGATCCATAACAATGATTGTTTATATTAATGTGATTGGATCCAGGACTGTATTATATTAAATGCCTCCTTTTTAAATAATGTCTTGTGTGTTATGTCTTTTTACTTTGCTGATTAAAGGGGCACTCGGTCATCATATGCACTTTAATGCATATATCTGCGTGACCCCTTTACATTTTTATGTGATGTGTTTTTGCAACACTCCCAGCTAAACATCCTGCAGGAGATTCAGCCGAATGTATCTCCCTGCGCGTGATGTACTCGCCTCCACTACATCTAGCGCTAGCTTTTCCAAACGTTGTACGCAGGGGGTGTTTTATACCCAAGTGCAGATGTTTGAAGTTCTCCCATTGATTTCGATAGGAACATTTTCCTGCTAGAGACTGGCTGCTTAAACTTTCAATCGAGGTCATACTGCTATTTCTTGCATTGGAAGTACCTACTGCCGCTGACTGGCTGCTTAGTTTGTCAATCAGTGACAATCAATATTGGATTGTGGAGATACAGTAACTTTTTTCCAGCGTAGCTAAAAAGTATTTTTTCCATTTTGTAAGAACGTAAATGTAATTACCCACAAAGGAATTTTAATATGCATTTTTCTATAGTGGATTAGTCTGTGCCTTTTTAATATAAGGAAGTAGTAAAAACCTAACTCTGCTTGTTAGAAGGGTTGGTGAATACATGAAACATTACCACAAACCTAGCCTGTGAGATATAAGTGTGTAAAAGGGCTTAATTAATAAGTCATTGGTTCTATCATAGAAATGAGTGGGCTGTAACCGATCACAATTTCACTACTTTTCTAATTACCCCTGAATTCTGTAGTTTCTTTATTTAAATTTGTGAAAATCTAATCATTAAACAGCATTTATGTTCTCAATTACTTTGTTAAAAACCAAGATTCAGTTATTGCATTGAAAGCTAGAGGGAGTTGGATTAGATAAATTGTTTGCCATGTTCATGTGGATGCGGTGTAAGCTTGTATATCCTTAAATTGCTCCTCTCAGCCCTTGTTCTCCTCATCCACCGCAACTTTCTTTTCTTTCATTTGCTGGAGATGGGCAACGAGCCGACATTGAGGTAACGCTGGCGTCCTGTAAAGGGAAGAGCTATGAGTGTCTAAGGCTAGTGAGTAGAGATTTCATGGAGAGAGGACCATAACTTTTATAAATCTTATTTTTCTGGATCCTGGAAATAACATTTGGGAAATAGTGTTTCATTGTTGCCATGACAACAGGGATGTATGTCCCAGACACCGTCTCTCTTTGCCATGTACCTGTATGTATCTCTATGCACAGTGGTGAACTCCCTCTCTCCATACAGTTCTATGTTGTCCTTTTCTGGTTTGAAGTTCTTCACCATTTCTCCTTTTTTTGGAACAAAGGTGGTGCCGGAGGTGGTCTGACTGTCCAACTTCATCTGTAAAAAACAAACAAACAAAAAAAAACAATATTTTGCTATTAGGATGCCAAAGAAATTTTAATGTTTGCCTTATTTCCAGGGCAGATGTTATAGTTTGACTTAGAGGCAATTTTTTACTTACCTCAGATTTTATTTGTAAGCTACAGTATATAATATCAGTCTGAAAGACATAGAGCTATATCATGAGTGACCAAGAGCACAAAATTGCCTTTATTTCTTCCCCTAACGTTTTCCCTTTAAGAACAAAAATCTGCAATGAGTTGTGGGATTGTAGCGTTAAAACTAATTTACGGTCGTTGGGATGCGCACCAAAGGTCTTAGTGAGATGCCATCTCTTGGATCCCCGTGTCGTTTGTGTGGTTCGACACCCCAGTCCTTAAAGACACTACTGTTGTGAGTGGATCCATCAAACTTTGCATTGAGTACCCGAAGCACTGATCGTGGTCTTTGAATTGGATCCTTTGGTATTGGTTCTGGAGGTTGAAAAGCTAGCTGGGAAAGAGAATGTTGTAAAAAGTTAGTTTCTAGGCTTATATTGAGAAGAAAATATTTGAGGACAAAGAACTCGCGTCTGGAATAACTGATGAGGGTAACCAAGCACAAACACAAACTGAAAATATAAACACTATATAAACAATATAAAAAAAAAGTTTCCCCATCTTTATACAAACAACAATAGCCTAAATAGGTAAAGGATGTGTAGATGGACATTGTTAAAGAGAACGTATTAGCAAAATAAGTTTACACCAACTGATTTAACTAATAGCTTTATTGGCTTATGTTTTATTTATAAGTGCTGCATACACAAATGTATTATGAAATAAATCTACTAGCTTGTGGTCACTGTTGCACTTGTCTGTGATTACACTAATGCAAAACAAATGAATAAAAGGAACGTTAACAGAAAGACCGGCAGGAAAGTTAACTTAACTATAAATAATAAAATTTTGCTAGCCTTAATCAAGTATTGGGGGAGCTCAAGAGATAACAGCGGTAATGGAACTTGATAGAAGCCAATCCTTGTCTTTCAGTAAAAATAGGCTAGTGAGTTTTTGTTGAACTCCAAACTAACATGAAATTAGTGAAAAAACTGACATGGCATGCCACTTATTCTTGGGCCAGCTGGGGAGATCAGCCTTCTTAGCGACCGTTCGTTGCGCCGCACATAGTTTGGTAGACGGCAGCCGTGGAGGTAAATCTCTGCTGTGATTCCTTGTGCTATGGTAACAGAACAAGTACCCGAAGACCCCATTTAGAAAAAAAACTGTCTTCCTTACCTTAGTCACTGTGTTCCCATCCACTTTTCCCCTTCGTTCTCTCTCCATGGAGGTTAATTCCTCTTTTAAACGGACAGGCTCAGGCCGTGGGTTCAACAGGGGGTCCCAGCCAGGAAAAGTCTCTCTTTGTACCGTCTGAAAGTTGTTACTTTTAAAAAGAAACATACAAACGTCCAGGGGTTACTAAATTCATCACATAATCCATAAATCGTTATACTCCCCACAAACTTAATTAAAATAACTGTGGCATAGAAATAGCTCGCTACAACCTTCCAACGCAGTGTTAAATCCTGCTTATAACTTCATATTGCATCAAAGCAGATACACGAGCTGGTATTTGAAGTCAATTATTCTGAATTACAGGATTTCTGATTAATGAATTAAACTCTGTACCGGTAATCCATATACTAAATGTTACTCTGTCCATTGTGTCTGATGTTACAATTGATAAAGGCCAATGCAGTTGAGCTTGTTGGACAAAATGTCTAAAGACTTACTGTCAAAATGGCCTATAAATTAACATCAGTTCTGGAATTTATAAAAAAAAAACCCAAAGAAGCCTGATGAATTAAAAAAAAATAAAAGGAATGCAAAAATGGTTCTGCCACAGCTCTTTACTCTACAGTCTGGGTAGCGGGTAGACCTCAGTGAATGCCCCAGTTTTAAAATAGGGGATATACACAGTTGTGAATTAAATCCAGCTGCACTATACTGAATCCAGCCACACTACACTTATTATATTCACCAAAACTGGCCTTCCTTAAACGTTACAGTGTAAAATATTATTAAGTCAGCTTTAAAAATCCTCTGAAGAAGCCCCTTGAGGGCGAAACGCATCAGTTCGCTGGCATTTGTGTATTTGCTTTGCAAATTGATTGTATATTATATCAATAGTTTTTTATATGTTCAATTATGTTTCATACGGTTTGTTTGATTTGGAGCTAGCTAGATATAGGTTTACTAAGGGGACTGCAATGATTAGCTCTGAAGACCTAGCACATCAAACAGCTTCAACAAGATGCAGAAAATCAGACAACAAAGATGTTTTATATAACTATATCGCTGAAGATTTTAAGAGGTCAAATAGGACACAATTTAAAGAACGTCTCGGAGGCATGACTGGGGCATGGCTTTAACAAGACCTTTTTTGTGGCCTATAGATTGCTGTTTTTGTAACAGTAAGCGTTTAGAAAAACAATGCATGTTATTTACAGTTTAATTTATGAACATATTTCTGCTGTTTCTATACATATTATTTTGATATATATATATATATATATATATCAATTCTAGTATATATACTAACAATTCTGAGTCCACAGAAAAAAAGGGATTCAAAAAAAGTAGAAAAAGAGGGAGTGAAATTTGTGAGTAGGAACACAGGTTAATCCATAAATGATGGGGCAAGTGCAGGCATTAGAAAGTGTCAGTCGTGTGCTCTACTACCTCTGCACTCTTGCTTGAGTCTCACCTGAAGTGGGAATTCACAGTTAGGTTATCAGGAGGAGGGAGGGCTGCTCTGGTCGGTTCTGTGGCATGGCGGGGCATGGGAAAGTCACTCTGATACTTGGTCACAGCCTCTATCTGTGGTCGTTGGATAGCTGTTTTCGGTCCTTCTTCTTTGATTTTTCTTCTTCTTGCTTTTTTCTCCAATGGCAGAGGGTGGAAGGTGGACTGATGTGTGGTTGTCATGTCATGTTCACCTTGGATGGAGGATGCATTATATCAACAAAAACAGAGCATGCTCTCGGCCCTGTTGCTCATACAAGTCTGTTTTCTGGCTTAAATGGACAATATTTGGATTTTTAGCAATTTACAAACATTGCAAGGTGAATAGGGTTGTCCTGGAGTGATCTCTTTAAGAATGGCTTCAGAAATTATGTATTTAGAACATGTACGCTATGCACATAATGCAAACAACATAGTAGTAGTATTCAGGATTTTTGGAAGCAACTGACCGGCTGCACTGTTTAGCTCAGTAAACGGAGTAAAAGCTTTGTAAGCACCAGGAGGAATGCTTTATGCTGCCTGCAGCCCATGCAGTCTCTCCTATACACCTGTCCATAATTAGCACGTTTCAACCTCTCATGCAACAACACCGAACAGAGTGGGGCTTTGTTTGCTTGGAGTAGATGTGTAAGATACAACACGGTAACCAAAAAGGTTAGTAATATTTTTTGGGAGGCTATTTCTGAGTTCTGGAGCGGTTATGGCATAATTGACATTTAGTAAGCTCTCAGACAAAGCTAGAGTTATGTTTGTAGATACAGAGTATATAGCTTCTAAAAAGGTAATGTTCATTGAGCCCCCAATTTTAAAATGAGAAATATTTTGTATTCACCCACCCTAGAACAGTTTGCTTGTTTGTAGGCATTCTATGGTATATATTTTAAAAGTGGAAAATGCCCTTGTGGCTCCTGTTCAGCTGATGGGCCGATTAAAGGGACCTCCACTGCTTCAGCTCCATCAGCATCTATGTTAACCTGGCAATGTGTATGCCATAAAAGCACCTGTCCTAAATGTATGTTGTTGATTTCTGGAATTATTGTTCTCCGTTAGGGTAGCTCTGCTCCATTATTTAGTTACTGAATGGGTCAAGCAGCCTGGTGGAGGAGAAGGGAGAGAATTGCAGAACAAATATTAAGTAGAAATACCAGTTTGGCATATCATGAATCCTAGAGGTCAATTTAGATGCTAACAATATAAAGCTGGATGTTTCTTTTAAAATTTCACTTTGCTTGCATACCTGCCCGTTTTTCTAGAAGGCGACCAGGTAATAGAATATATCTTGACATTTCCCTACCTTCAATGCTTAAGTGACACTCCACGGCTCTCACTGGGGCAACTTTTGACATTCTCTTCTCAGTAAAATGATCTTGAGTTGTAGTTTTCATCTCGTACGAGTCACCAGGGAAAAGGAGTGATCCTAAAGAGGGTTATCAGTATAAGGAGTGGTATCAGGGTGGCAACAACAATTTTGGAGAAGAAAATGGTAGGGGGAACTTAAATGAGTGGTTAACAAAGCAAACCCATGGATGACACTTGGTGAATAATGAATGGAGAGGATGTCATGTATCTGCATTCTCCATCTACCTTTGACAAATCCCCTCACATCTCTTCTCTCATAGGATAAATTTAGGAACATGCTTTAACCCCTTAATGACAAAGCCCGTATATGTACGGGCTCAAAATGCATTGCTTTCAATGGGTTTAGGGTCCTCCCATTGTCCTTAAGGGGTTAAAAAGTGTCATCAATAAAATGGATTTAATTTGGATTTTGTATTTTAAGGGGAACTCCCACCAATATTTTATATACTTTAGTTATTTTTGTAAAGTTGTAAGGAATACATGTGTAATATTTACACTTACAAGTAGCAAATAGATCACATTGGAGGGAAAGGAACTAAAGGACACGTGCGCAAAACTTTATGAAAGTAAAAAAAAACATACTTTGCACTCATTGTTAGATTCTCTATTAACAAAACAAACGTGGCACAAAAAAAATCAGAGTTCCCCTTTAAATTCTATTAGTATAAAAAGACCTGCAAAATTTCCAATGTTTTTTTTTGAATGACTATTTTTATTTCGTTGACAAATTAAATTTAAGTCCTATGAAGTGTGGTTATCAACAGCTAGATCTGTAGTTCTAAACAGTCTTAGGTCTAGATTCACAAAATTCATTCTGTGGCTCCTGGGTTTCAAACTAGGGGAAAGTTACTGCACTTTATTTATGGCCAACCACAGAAATACACTTAATGGTCGGGTAATTATTTCCTGTCAAGTTCCACTAAGATCAATGGGTAATTTTACTATTAACTGTTAATTCTGATGACTTTTGGCACTGTCGCTTCATAAATCCCGCTTTTAGTATGTAATGTTATTAATTTTGGCAACAAAAATAAACTTGTAATTCATCCACTAAATGAGGCAGTGTTACGGGAATCCCAAAATGGGAAGGTTTTCAGAATAATTCTATACAGAACACGGTGAAATAATGTACGTTGTTAATCAGTGGATACAAAGAATCATAAAATATCTTGTATAAAAAGCTCATGGGAAGAAATTATAAGATGGCCATATTATAAATCAATGTTTAGGGTGAACCCCCAACAAGTACTAACAATTTGAGCATTGGTTCTCAAAAGAAATTTCTAAAATTAGATAATAAAAGATGGAAGTTTAGCTTTGAAGGTAGACCGTAAAAATGTAATTATTGTTTAATGTGGCGTGGGTACGTTAGGGACAGGTTGCCACCCTATCCTGTACCTACCTGCCACATGCGGGTAGAAGATTGGGGGTAGACAGTACCTTGTGGGACACTTTTCTTTCTCATAATTGTGTTCCCCCTTGTTCTAAGTAGGGGAAATGCCTGGCAATCATATTATAACCCATCTATTCCTGTTATAATAATATTATAACCCATCTATTCCTGGCATTGCCCAGGTTACAGGAGGAGAAATATCTATATCAGAACAAGTACAGATCTCAATGCTCCACACTGGACCACAATGAACAGTGGTCATGGGTATGCAGTGCTCCAGTCCTCCCTAATTGAGACTTTATTGTACCCGTGCTACGTATTTCTAATACCTGCAATTGCTGGCAGTTCACCATACTGTGGCTGACGCGCTGCCTTCCATTCTTTGTATTCTTCCTTGTTTGTGGTGCTGTGTTGAAACTTGGAAGGAGGTGGTTGGCAAAGAGTGTCAGCAGGCCGTGTAGGTGCCGTCTTTTCCGCTTCCTTAGGAGGATAATGGAGGCTATAGAGGGTCTTTTCCATTAATTGCTCTCGTGGGCTCTGGTAGTAGCTTTCCTGTATAGAGAATATTCAAAATTGTTTCATTGTTGAAGTTTGGCTATTACACCAGAAAATCTATAGATCAAGATGGAAATGTAATTTTTGCTTTCTCTTGTTCAGTGCCTTTTGTACATGTTTTGATATCCAGCGACCAATGGCATGATCTTGTTGATTATTGCACTTTTACTGCTTTATAAATTAGCCTCTCTCCCTGTGTTTGTAGGTACCATGCACAAAAAGGCTGCAGATGTCCATCTTTTTGTAGTCATGTATAAAAAAACACATAACAAAGCAGAGAGGCACTTAGGGAAAATTAGACAGGAGGAACTTAGGAAAACAACATATCTTTTTGTTAGTGTTTTTATGAACAGGTTAAAAAGTAGGTCTGGTTTACTTGGGAAGTATCCCAGATGATTAAATGTAGCCTTCAGTTTCGTTGTAAGGTAAGTGACATATTCTTAGTTATTTGAAATGTGGAGAGGTAGCCCATACTGTGTTGGCATAAAAAGCGAAGTAATGGCAGGGCCATGGTGAGAGGGGCAGACGGTATTATCCATGCTAGCATTCATGGTTACTTCCTGTTTGGATGGCTTCTGTACGCTAACAGCTTGCAGTTTTATCATTTATACATGGAGTTATTAAAACTGCCCAGGGCCCATGAAATACTCACGGGCCTGTAGTCGCCCACTAAGCCACTTTGTTTTTTGCTTTACGGCCCAAGAAAGAGTCTACCTGTCAGGTGATAAGAGCGCTTACCAAAGGGACTTATGTTTTGGGTGAAATGGCTAAAGGCTGGGGGCTTACTAAGACCTCATATGTGACTGTATTCTCCATGGACCTTCTTTGTCCCATTCACGTATTAGCCAATGGATTAGGTCACAGTTATCAAAAATGTTTTTGGAATACTCTTGCAAAAGAACTCCAGACTTCAAGAGGTTTTCTTCAATAAATATAGTCACATGGTCCCTAAGTGACCATCCTGCAGATACACAATTGATTACTTCTTCATTAAGTAAAGTGCTTACACTGATTAGACAGAATGCCATTTGGATTATTTTCCAATTAAATTACTAGGTCATTGTGATTACATGGAAACAGGGGGGTGCTAAAATGAACGGGTGTGATGTAATTATCACTGGTACCAAGAGCAATTTTCTATCTTGGCACAGCAGAAAAAAAATCATCTACAATCCAGTGCTGAATGTTGTGAATAATACATTCAAATACATTTTTTTTATTCACACTTACCAAAGGAATAATGGGCTTGGCTCTTCCCCCAAGTGGTCGAGGGATGAATTCAGCCCGTTGTGTAGTGACCAAGTTCATGGGGGGTAGGCTGCAGAGCTGGGGAGTGTGGGGAGGTCTCTTGCTGCTCCGAGGAGGGACATCTGAAGGAACACAAGAGTTATTACAGAAATAGAGATAGGTGTTAAGGGTCTGAATGGCTTGTGAGCCTTTTATCCTCAGATGTGAATTCAATGCTCCATATGTTTGGAATAGACTGAACACAATTCAGGCTAAAATTGGTGAAATAAGTACAGTCCAGCATATTCTGGCCTAGGCCGGCAGTTCTTGAAGATTGGCGGGAGACTGCTTTTATAAACTGCTCTATGCCTTGCTGTGCCACTGCTTAATGGGTACCTGGATTCCTAATGTATTTATACCTATCGTACCCTGAATAAAATGTCTGTAGACTACTAGACTACTATACATATTATATGACTGCAGTTAGTGAATCCCCCCTTCTGTTATATGTAAGTATACATATAAATATATCTGATATCCCCAGCTGTCCCATTTATACTATGAAGGACTGTACGGATGCTGCACAACCGCCATAGCGCACTGTATCTGGAACACCAGGACATGATGTCATACATTGACACTCAGTAGAATGGATGGTAGCTGCAGAGGTACGTGGCAAACTTAGGAGACATGAAGTAGAAAACCCATGTTGGTTTACACTGTAAAAGTAAAAGCTTGCACTCATCAATGCAAACTTCTGGCCACTAAACAATGTAATGACAGGTGTATGAACCTAATTCTTTCCTCTTATGTCATACTTGAGAATCTGGATTTGAAATATAAAGCGTATAGCTTTTTTAATCGTAAGGGTCTTCATCTACTCAGAAATTGGAACAATATTGAAAAAAACCATGCAAAGTCATGTTTAGTAATCTGCTTATCAGTAGTGGGGCATGGAGGACACAAGGTTACCCCTTAAAGCTTGACAGAAATAATTGCAGCTAAGAGAGTTTATTAATATCAAGAGCAGTAAAAATGTTTTGTTGGCTTGAGATGCTATTCTAGCAGATAGAGATGATATTTTTCAATAAAAAATGGGTATTGTTCCAGAGAGCACAATACGAACATAAAAATGAACACAGATTTGAACACGGAATGTTGACCCAAAATGAAATAAAATTATTATTCTGATATCACGAAAAACATTTAGCTGTTTTTATTCAAAATTGTAATTGGTTTCCCCTGCTTTTTTCATTCTGCCGTTTCTAATATGAAAGAAAAAAGATTAGTGAAGGATTGACTTTGATGTACTTACTACAAAGTTACATTTGCAATAATTTCATTCATGGATGTAGAAGAGAATCTCATTTTCGGTAGATTAGGTGATGCAAAATGAAATGGTCTGGAACTACGCATACAGTATATCTGCTGTATTTCTAATATCATTTCATCAATTGAATTAAATTTGTTTCTAATGAGTATCTTAAACATTTTCTTCTGAAAGACTCTGTTTGCATAATAGAAAACCAGAATTATAAAACAGCCAAATGTAATAATTAAAACTGCTTACAGGGTAGTGTTTTCTGGTTTGTAAAGCCACCAGGATTTACCGTTCTTTAAACAGGGTATAAAGAGGGGGGCTTTTCACATTTTAATATACTTAAAAGTATAAAAGTATAAAAGTAAAGCGGGCTGTTTGCGCCATTGTATCATCTATGTTGAACTTTGTAAGTAATGTACGCATTATTAATAGTATCGTGTTAATAAGGCCATATAGAATACAGGAACGAGAAGAAAAAATGTACCATATTTGCTCAATTATAAGACGACCCCCCAAAAATTTGAATATTAATTTAGGGAAAAAAAGAAAAAGCCTGAATATAAGACTACCCTATAGGAAAAAAAGTTTTACTAGTAAAATATTAATTCACATGTAAACATGATTGAAAAATTGCCCCAGTTATGCATATCTGCCCCCCCTTATATGCCACTCTGCCCCCTAATAAGCCACCCTGCCCCAGATATGCCTTTTAAACATCTATATGCCACTCTGCCTCCCTGACATGCATTTTAACCCCCTATATGCACTCTGCCTCCAGAAAACCACTGAACTCCCCATGCCACTCTTAATCCCCCCCGACTTACCAGTGTATCCCTTTACTTATGACCCGTGTTCAGACTCCCTGGTGTCTAGTGGGACGATGCAGACCTCCGCTTCTGCTCGCCAGTACTTCACCGGGCTTTTATGACGGACCGCCGGCATCACATGACCTTCCGGTGCTCCACCATAGAAGCCCTGGCGGATGTGCCGGCAGCAGCGCATCCCGCAAACGTTCATCGGTAAGGCACTTTAGATGCATTTACACGTCGCCAAAGTAAGGTTTACTTTAAAAACTGTAATAGTAATAAAACCTAGTAACCTTGGGACAGCTACTGTTTTAAAGTAAGTAAGTGAAACATTTATTACCTCATGCATTTACATGGTGTTACAGAGAGACATTTAAAGTCACGGTCAGATCATGTGCGTAATACTCACTCCATGGAGCGTTGAAGGTGGCCTTGTAGTGCGAGATGTAGCAGTCACTCTGTGTTTCCCTGCGCTGAACACGTCGCTGTTTCCTGCAGTCCTTGTGATGTTTGTGACGCCTACAAAAAAGCATTCAACAGCTTCGCTTTTCTGTCTGCGATGTGGGGGGAGCACGGCTGAATGTTACCTGTCTGTTCTGTATTTACCTATGGATTTGTTTATTGACTGCCTATGCTGATTGTGCTGTATTTATTCACCTGATTGTTATAGATAACTCACTACCCAACTGCGCCACAACCATATTTACTGATCTGTGTAGATACCTGTTTGCTGTACTTTCACTCCACGTATTTATATTACGCATGTATATATATATATATATATATATATATATATACCGGTATATATAATTATAATTGTTCAAATCTCCATGCAATGCTGGATACATCCCAGGAACCAGGTAGTCGTGGCTACTCTTATAATATATATAACAAACTGACCCAAAACCCAGTAGTCATGGCTTCTGAGATTCTGTTACTGCCACCAGACACCGTGATTGAAGATTTAAATCCAGTGCATGTTTGTTTTAGATTTAATTATAGATTAAACAGCTTTGTGTTCTAAATTTTAGATTCTTTGTTTTAAGATGGTTTACGCGGTAGGTTTCTCAAATTCGTTATTCATTTGTTTGCAAACTCACCCGCAGTCGCACAGTTCACAGATACAAGAGACTGACGGGGTTTCCATGTTCTGGAGTCCAGCATCCGCTATGGGTTCAGAAAACCCTGTGTTGTGTTTCCATGGTCGTTCCCCAGACCTCTCCCTCTCTCTCAGGAGGGGTCAGGAATGAATGAAGTGTTTAGAATATGAAAGCCGGTTCTCCCAGCTGACACTGAGCCAGCTTATTGTGTGTCTGGGAGCTTGTGGTCTGTGTACCTGACAACCTCCCAGTAAACAGTGACACTCTGTGATTTGTATACACAAGGGCTAGAAAATCAATAAAGCTGACTGGGACAATGCCTAAACTGTGGGGCAGAGAACACGCTGTACCCTGGAATGTTATATCTCATACTTCTTTGCTAAAGCTAAAAGATACAAATCCCTATTGTACAGATCTGAGCTGGGATCAAATCCAAATTTCAAAAAGTTACACATCTGCTACCAATTTCTTATCTTTTACACAACACAAACATTATTTAAACGTGAAACATGTACATCTTTTCTATAGCTCACTATATAAACATAGAAACATAGAAAGTGACAGCAGATAACCATTTGGCCCCTTTAGTCTGCCCACTTTTATCCATAGCGACAGAGGCTTCGATATCATTAAATAAGATGACCTTAAGACTCACAAAATTATTATTTTTACTTTAATGTTTGACAGCGAAATGGCACCTTATAGCCTACAGTTTTTTTGCATCCAAATGCTTAGGTTCAGTGGAATCTTCTGTATGCAGTATCTGTTCCGCAGCTTTTTGATTTGCAGAAGATACATTTGACCAAGTACGCCCCTAATCGCCCTCTTTGCTCCTCTCACGACCCGCGGCTTTCTTCTACTGTTACCTTTTCCCACTCCCATATTCAGGATTTCACCCGAGCCGCTCCCCTCCTGTGAAATTCCCTTCCCCGTTCCATCAGACTTTCTGTCTCGTACACGACTTTCAAAACCTCTCTGAAAACCCAACTGTTTAGGGAACCGTACAACATTCCTTCCCAGTACTCCCAACCTTCATCATAATGAAGCCATCTGAATAATAAACAGCTTCAACTCATCATCAGAACCAGATCAACTCATCCCCATCCAAGCCGTCCCCTCCTATTGTCTCACTCCCCTCAACCACCGACTAGATTGTAAGCTCGCAAGAGCAGGGCCCTCCTCTCCTTCGCACTACTTTATTATTGTATGTGTTATTGTATGTGTTTATAAATTGTCCTTCTGACTGTAACAGCGCTGCGGAATCTGCCGGCGCTTTATAAAAAAATTTAATGTACTATATTTTTGTACTTGGGTGTCCTACTTACATGGCAGGCCATGTCGCTGAGGAGCCTGATTTTTTATATATATAAATATATGTCCCACTTATTAACAGCTGCTATGCCTTTACATTGCCTTTTAATCCTGTTCTGTTATTCATGATAGTGGTCCTTGTAATGAGAAATTCTCATCTTTCCAATTATAGGCACCTATATAAATTTTATTTAACTAGGGCAAAACTAGAATCAAAGTTATAATTGTTGATGTGGAGATCGTTGCTGGAAAAGAACCCGCTCCTCTCCCTTTATAGAAGATGAGTTCTAGAACAGTCCAAATCAAATCACCATTTACTATGCTGAGTCTTACAGAAACAAGATTGTTGTATAGAATGTGCCAAATGCGAATTAGGGATGTAGCTAAAAGCATATTCAGTTAATGACCATGCAATTTTTAAATGCAGATTAACTAAAGTGACTTTGATGTAAATGTATTTGCTGCCCCGAGCTCTAACACTTTATACAATATGTATAATTACATTATCTAATGATGGGAAATGTTAGTAGGAGTAAAGGGGTAGTAGCTGAGTCTGACAATGAACTGCAGAATGCTTTCATTAGAAACCCCACTCGCTTTAGTCCCTAAGCATAATAAAATAAACTTGTCGTGATAAACTTGCATGAACTACTGTGAGCTAATGCTTTCAATCTGGGACATCGTATAAGATTGTAAGAGCAGGGGCCTCCACACCATTGGTTTCCAAATGTCGATGTAATGCACTACTTCATCCACTGCACAATATGATAAATCATAAGTCTAATAATAATTAGTACAACAGTTATTTTCATTGCATTATTAATAATTATGAGTACCAGTATGCTATAGCAGATAAACGAATAGTATTTTTAACCCCTTAATGACAAAGCCCGTACATGTACGGGCTCAAAATGCATTGTATTCAATGGGTTTAGGGACCACCCATTGTCCTTAAGGGGTTAAGTACCTTATATTTTTATGCTTATCTGAGAACAAGAGGTTTAAATTAAACGCGGTGTAAATCTAAATGTGGTAAGGAGAGAGCTTCAAGTAGAGAAGGAGAAAGAATAAATCACAACAGCGCAGTAGATAAGTACATTACAGATTTGTCAGTCATGTGATGGACAGAGGTAGCTTGGAGTCACTTATCTGATGTGGAGATACTTGGCAGCCCCAGATACACTGATTTTTTTCCATACGACTTTGTAGCCACTGCCAGGCTTTTTGATAACCTTGCCTTACGCGTTACGGACTACATTGCTTATCCCCAACAAGAACCTACACCAAGCAAAAACCTGCAGGGGAAGTTTACATGTTAAGCTGTACATGCCAGACTTCCGATAAAGAGGAAATGCCGCCGCCTTAAAATTTGACAAAAATGCGTGGAACTATTTATCTTTTAGATTATGCTTAAGTATATTTATTGCTTTTAAGCCTACTCTTTGATGTGTCAACTACATGGCCTGCGTGAGCAATCCAAATGTACACTTTATGACAAAAAGTATTTAAAAAAAACCCTTACTATTTATTGCGTTTAGGTGTTTCTGCCATACTCATTGCTAACAAGTATATACAATCAAGCACATAGGCGGCCATCCTCATAGACAAGCATTGGCAGTACTATGGGTCGTACTGAAGAGCTCAGTGACGTATTTGCCCCTTAGTTCCTGTGAAGGGTGCAGCATACAAAGCCACTTTTGACAATTGTTTGCTTGCAACGTAGGCACCTTAGGTGAATGCCCTTTCCTATTCCAGTATAACCATAAAACCAGGTCCATAGAGACATGGTTTGAAGAATTTGGTGTGGAGGAACTCGAATGGGCTGCACATCTATACTATATTTTGAAAGTGGAACACATGCCCAGTATTAATTGCTGAGTATTCACTTCCTTCCCCTCCTACCTATATATTATTTACCCTCACTTACATTGTAGCCCTTGCCCATACAAGCACTATCTTCCTTTGTCCTGTCTTATCCTGTTGTGCTGTTGCCATTGGATCCTTGTTTGGTCTTGACCTTCGTTCCTGCCTTATGTTGATGTCTCGGCCTGCCTTTACTAAGGCTCTAACGTCTCCTTCTGCGCTACATTCCTGCTGTTCCTGCACTGTGTTTATCAGGTGACACCATCTCTATATTCCGGATCCTGACCCCGACTCCTCATTTCCTATACCTGGCTTGACAGGGGAGCAGCTCCATGTTATTGGGCCTAATTCTAGTGTCTAATTCTGAGACATACAGCAGAGAGCTCTGCATGAGCGGTCTGCACAACAAGTGAAAACTATATCGTTTACTGGTGATTCCTTCACTCATTACCTCCAACTAATTGATACAAATTGAAGGATAGCCATCACCTCTGTGCTCCATTTGAGCTTCAAGCTAATTGCTTATTGACAAACCTGGACTACAATTCTGTGTATTAAACTACCCTTAATAAATAGGGACATTACACATTCTTATGATCAACTCGTCTGTAGGCAAAACACGCTAGGGCAACAGTTTTATCCAAGAAATCTTGTTGCTAATATGGAACATACGATTTTACTGTGTTTTACATTTATCATATTTATTCCAAATAAGATTGTAATTTTATAACCTGTCTTTGGCACCGATAACTACTATACCGCACTTGGAAGATTGGTCTGGCATCCCACAGGGAAAAAGGTGTCACACCGGCAAAGGATTAATTTACTTACATTTACCAAGTGTAAAGGTGACAACTTTCCTATAAGAAAGGAAGCCTGTTACTTCATTACTTCAACATTCAAAAACACAACACTGTCATTAACAAAGTGTTTAGCAGCATTAAAACAAATCTGCCGTGTGATTAAAGAAAATAACAATAAATAAAAATAGCAAGCAACCCCACTTGAAAATCATAACCCTCTTCTTAACCACATTACTTAAATTACCCATTTATTGAGCAGACAATTTAACATGTACCCCATGCCGTGCCTTTGTGACGGATTAAATCATGCTCGGCTCCTCTAGCATAAAAATGTTCTTTCGATTCACTGTTGCAAACCTAAATTAGAAATATTGATTTCAGCCTCTGATAAATGTATGAAATTGTCTCTGTGGAGGCCCTTATTGTTGAATGCCAGATCTATGTGCCTAGATCCCCTTAAGCTTGGCAAAATTGTCTTACAGCCTTGTTCAGATTTTTCTTGCGGTCTGAAGATCACCATCCTTTTGTAATTAACTACAAAAAAATGAAAACAACCTCTGAACATATCAGGATTGAATTTGTCAATATTTTTGGTTTTCTCCTTTTTTTCGCAGGCAAGGGAATGAATGCCTGTAGCAGTTTACTTAAATGATTTATTTTCATCATTCATTGTTGATTCTTCTTTCTTGGACTGGATCACAAACCAGTCATTCGCATTAGTGGAAATTTGCTGGATTTGTACTGGAATCTGACAATATTTTTATCTTAAATCTGAAACTCTCTCTCTCTATGGTGCTTCCTTGTCTCGCTCACATGAAGGACATTAGGTTCAGAGTTGCCACAAACTTTTTTTTTTGGGGGGGGAGGGTGTACACTTGCCATAATACATGCAATAAATATTTATATATTATGAAGAATGATATGTGGATTTTTTTCCCAGTTTGGATATTAAAACATCTCATTGATACTCTTAAGGAATTCAGGCTAAGAGTCACTTTGGGATCTAAAAACCTCAATAATCTGAATTGCACTTAGCTGAGCAAAAATAGTTGAGTCTTTTCAACTGGTGTATTGTATATACCTTTTGTTTGGTAGAAATTTGTATGTATGTGTGACCTAAAGAGGAGACCGGCAGCCTTCACCCCATAATGCATGATTAATGGCCAGAAAGCCCAGAACCAAGCAGTGAGAACTGGATGCACCAAGACAAGACTGCAACTAGGCCAGGTGGATACCACAGGCCGGATAGCCCGGTGACAGGGCATTGTGGCTGGATAGCCCTTAGATAGGATACAAACAAAATGATGTAACAGGTCAGGGGCCAATGACACAACGAAGGCCGCAACTGAAACAATGCAAAGGCTCTATATGATGAATATTTAAGGAGCCGGAGTTCTCACACTCAGGAGAGGGGCCACTAGAGGCTGAAAGTGGAAACAACGCCACAATGAGAATATATATGCAGGAACCTGGTGTATATGATGGAACCGTGACAGAGGATAAGGGAAAAGTCCAACAAAGTGTCCCAATGATAAATCGACGCTATACACATTTGGCAAGCAAAGTGATCATTTGCACTTGTGCATTCCTGTATAGAGACACACTAAAAGTCAAAATAACAAAAAAAATTAGACACCTATGGAATTAGGTTTTTCTAACAGTTTATATGTAAGCGTTATACATTCATAAAATATATCTACATACAGCTTGTGAGATCGAAAGAGGCAGTTATGTGAGTCCTGTAAATAACAGGTCCTCATATAATCAATCAATAGAATATGAAGTTAATATTTGTAATCACATGTTTTAAACACTATACTTTTTAACAATGCACAATGATTTGAATTGCTATAATATATATTTACACATCCTACAAATTATAGCTCTGTCAACTGCTAAATCATTTTTGTTATAGCAGATACATGCCTACCAAGCACTCTAGTCCCAAAGAAATTAATACATAATTTCAGACAAAGCTGTGATCCACCTGGTCCAAATCTGACCAGTGACTTAAGATAAAACATTATATAGGACAGGCTTTTGGGAAGCATCTGCCAAAATATAACGGGCCCTTAAATTTGAAGGCAGGAACGTGACAGTGATTGGGAAGCAAGGGAAAAAGCAGAATGATCATTTGATGTCTGCCTTTACCAAAGGTGTTTCCATGCACCTGTGTAACTGTTTTAGCCTCCGATGGGTATTTTAACTGCATAGGGCATGAAGTAACTTAATTTGTCCCTACTCAGGGGAAGGACATAATACAATTCTTTATTATATACATCTACTGTCCTACATATGAACCTTCATTACATAATCAGTGGATACGTGTAGAAAATAATAATTTGTTTCCAGGCATGTGACCTCATATCCCAGTACTCGGCTGATTCAGGTTGCACAGCACACAGGGTAAAGAGCTGTCGTTCTGTGGCATTGAAGGCATGAGCATTCGTTCCCTCTGGATTTGGAAACTTAAGACTCCCTCCACAAGCTAGATGGCAAAGGCAATTGAAAGAAGGGGTTAAAATAACAACAAAGAACCACACAGGAGAACACATGGGGAAGAGGATGACATAGAGATGGGATCAGGGACTGCATGGAGAAACATTTGGAGGGCAAGGACAGCTGCTTCGGGACACTGATTGAAAACAGTGGTGGCATAATGTGATGTGTAGAATGTTGTTTTAATGTGGTTTTACTAGTAAATATTAATTCATATGTAAACTATTTTTCAAATTTAATTAAAACTATGATTGAGAAAAATGATTTTTTTATTTCCTTTTATTTGTCAACCTGCCCTCGGTTATGCACATCTGCTCCCATGCTTGTCACTCTGCCCCCAGATATGCCTTATACCCCCTTATATGCCACTCTACCCCCAGGTATGCCTTATACCCCCTATATGCCACTCTGACCCCCAGACATGCCTTATACTTGCCTATATGCTACTCTGCCTCTGTGATATGCATTTTAACCTCCTATATGCCACTCTGCCCCCCAGAGATGCCTTATACCTGCCTATATGACACTCTGCCTCCCTGTTATGCATTTTAACCCCCTTACATGCCACTCTGCCTACAGGAATGCCTTATATCCCCCCATATGCCAATCTGCCCCCCAACTTACCAATGGTTCCCCAGACTGGTCCCCCGTCTAGTGGGGGCAGCCAGTGGACGTCTGTGCGATGCACATTACTAGAGAGGAGGATCCAGGTCCCCTGCAGCGCTGCGGGGGATATGGATCTTAGTCTTATAGTCAGACCTCTATTTGAAGTCTGATTATAAGATGGCCTTGAATATAAGAGGATCATTTGCTCTGAAAAAACCTTGTCTTATAATCAAGCAAATACGGTAATATTGGGAAAATTAATTTGCCAGTCCCTGCTTGCTCAGGCCCAGTACCTAGTGCTGCTGCTCCTCTCCCGACTTCCTTACTCAGGGAATCAATTCCTAATTTCCTAATATAGGGGATCAGTCTTGGGGTTGGATGCGACTGTCTGCCAGTGTTTGGCCTTAATGCCCTGTGCATTAATAACCTTCTTTACTCTGGTTGATCAATTCTTGTCCTTGTTTCTGATATGAGGGGGTTCTCAGTCTACCAGTGCCTCCCCTGTGCCCTGCTTTGCCTCTGTTGCTACTGGTAAATTTCCTTCGAGGGATAAATATTTTTGTAATTTGGGGGGAAATTCAGTGTCCTGTACAGTGGGGCTGGAAATGTGCCAGTGTCTACCTACACCCAATGCCCTGCTACTACTGTCATATCACCTTCCTTACTCTGAGGGATCAATTAATCAAACTGATCCACATTTTGGTGAAATTGCACCCATATCATGCTGCTCCATGTGTGTGCCCATTGGTGCCGTGCTGCTGTTCGTGGTGGTAGTCCTGGAGTGGAAAACTGTGTGTGGATCTGTTCCTTAACCTCAGGATCGTGCTCCAAGAGAAAGTTGAGTCCAGAAGGTGTCAGGAACCTCCCCCATTGGGAATGCCCCCTACATGTCATTTCTGAATCAAAAAATGCTGCCAAATTTCATCCGAGCCAAACAGGCTGGAAACAAGATTTGTTGGCACAAAAAGCTATGCGAACGCATGAAGTGAAAATTGTTTCCAACAAAATATATATCATAAATGTAATTTGAGGAAATGTTGCATGCAGTGTGAAGTCAGTGGGTAGAAACCATTTTGCATATGTCAATAATAAAGCGGCAGTTACACCAGAAACGAGTGACAGGGCTGCTTTTGGGTACATCATGTGAATGTGTTTAGATTTTGCTCAGCTCAGGAGTTAATATACAGTGAAAGATCCTCCTGTATAATGGAAAGTGATAGAAAACTGCAGCTTAATGCTAGCAAGATCTCACAGTGCAAAGAAAAATCTCATGTACACTGGGTAAATTACACTTGTTACAATGAGGTCTTGACCCGCCAGCTACGTATTCAAAGAACATGTCTATATTCTCAGAGCCATATTTTAGATTTTGGTTTTTTTTCATTGTACATATAAACATGCATATTTCCCTCTTTTGTATGGATAGCCCCTTTTTGTCCCACATCAAACGTGCTCTCCTTAATACTCTACTGTTCCTACTTTACAATTGCTCGAAATGTTTATATTAAACGATCACAGAGCTTCTTATAGAATTAATTCATAGTAATTAACATGAAAAATGTTGTCAGGAAGGGTTAGCGTAGGAGTGAGTGGCATAGGCCATAACCATGCTTAAAGCATGTCTTCACCTCCTGCTAGTAGATATTTACAGTGTAGTTTTGGTGATATAGCATAGAGGGTGCTAGGTAGGTTTGCACACCGACTCCACTCATATCTTGTCCATCTCATGGCTCGCTTTAGCGATCCTGTCTACCTCTATTTAAAATACTGTGTATATGTCAATTTACTTCCTCAGCCTCTGACAGCACAACTATGGCCCAAAATATTTGATCTCACTGCCCCATAAGCAACCACCTACAACAATCTGCATATAAGCTTTTGGCACGGTGGTACTGCACTCCACAGCTATTGCATAAATTGTACCCATGCACCCCCAAAATGTGCTGGAGATCTGAGGGGGGAGACTGGCACCTTTTAATACATGTGGTGGGACTGCAAAAAGATTGCCCCGTTCTAGTCAATAATCCTGATCATCGCTAGTGACATAACAGGGCTAGATTTAGCATCGGACCCAGCAGAAGCGCTTCTACACCACACCAAACTATCCAAGAAGCAAATCCCTAATCCCGCTATTTTGAAAAAGGAGCAATCCTCCGACCATTGTAATTTGGCTTACAAAAATGGAGAAATGCACACAAACTTATTCTGAGTTCTAAAGGTAACGTTAAAATTATACTTCCACTTGGTTCCACTGGGCCAGCTATATGACCAGAGACCGGGTATGTACACTTACCCTTCTGTAAATTGCTTAGCAGTTCTGCTTGTTTTACTGGAGTATAATTCACTGCGAATGACTATGTACCCGATTTATGATACAGTTCTGCAAGAAGTTGGACCTCCTAACTGAGCTTCTATACACATTTGTAGTAGCCAGAAAAAAATGACTGATGGTCAATTTACCCTTATTTACCTTTCTCTTCTCCTTTTTTTCTTTCATTCATTTTTTACACTCAACTATATCGCTGAATAAGTTATGGAAAATAAATGCAACTTTGTTTTCATATATAATTGTTTGCACAATGCATTTTGATAATTGGATTCGAAACATTACTCTTTACATGAACCTTGCAAAAGAAATGAATTACAAAACAAGTTATTTGGTTCTCACACATGTCTGGGAAGGTGTGTACATGGGGTTCTGGAATTTGGTGGGAATGATATCTGCTCCACAACCTTTACGTATCTGAAGAGAGATTTGTGCACTGTTTTGTCTGTCTGTTTATGCCTTAACATCTCACATGATTGTTCTACTCAAATTATTCCACCACCTGGGAGGAAATTGATTTGTAGTCTTCTTAAATTAAAATCTGGTAAACCAAAGACACAAATGTTTTATATTGAATCTATGATTTGCCTAGTCTTACCCCAATAAACAGTAGATGGTGCTGTTCTCTATGCTATAGAATGTACTTGCCCAACAGAGACGGTTTATTTTATTATCATTACTGAAAGTATGTCATTTTTACTTACTCGTGGAAGTACTGTGTTGCGTGCATGCTTTCCTGGTGTTAACTCCTATTTCCTGCAAATGGCTATACACTGCTTCGTACTATTGTGCTCTTGTGAGCCCTGTCAACGTTTTTAAATTAGTTAATATAATAATAATAATAATAGTAATAATACGTTTTCCATCAAGAGCCCTTTGTAGGGATTGTTCTTCATCCTGCGAATTTACCTTCAAATTTCTGCTTTATTGAATACTCAGTAATGTAAGAAATGCTGTGAGAAGGAGAAGATTTTTGGGCCTTACTGGATTAAAGTTGCAACTTGGGTGGACTCTGCTACTGAGCTCAGCAGAAACCCTTGGCACTTTGGTGTTTTAGATCTGGCCTGGGTGAACAAATCATAGCATCTTACTGGAGAAAGGAGCTTTGATATAATTATTTATGTCTCAATATACAGCCAAACCTTGCCTATTACGCAGGAAGTGGTGATATCTATTGCGGCCCCTTGTGTATGTATAGTGTCGTGTTTGGATTTCATGTTCATAGACAACTCATAAAAGACAACTAAGGCCCTGGCAATGACTGACACCCAAGACTGCAGGTTTATCCAAAGTGGAGATTTTTGTCTTAAGATAACAATTTGCACAGGTCGCTATTACTTGTTACCCAAGTATCGTAATAAAAATGAATCTTTCGATTCTACATAAAGAACTTTCGTTGAGAGGACAAATAACAAGACACTGAATTTCCAATTGTTCCCCTCCATTTTAGATTGTGAAGCTTGTGAGCAGGGCCCTCTTTACTTAGTGTATCAGTTTTGTCATACTCCTTGAATGTATGTTTTGTAAGAAAATTGATTATTTTAGTAATCCAAGACTGGCCACCAACATGTGGATTTCACAGATGTTTTGTTTTAACCCACTCCCTCCCTGATTGTTGGCTGTCTCTTTAGATATCAGACCTGATATTTTTACTTACACCTCGCATCTTCCCACCTCCCTCCAGTTTCTTGTTCTCAACGCTGAATCAGACCTGTGTATCCATTGTAACAATTAGAAAGCTTCTTGTCCCTGTTTGCCTGTTAATTGCATCCCATTATTTTCCTCTTTTCGTCCGTTTCCGTTTTGTGCTTTTGACAGCGATGCGATTACTGCAATAATAGGCTTACATAGGGTAATAGGCTTATGGCAGACATTATTTATGTCAAGGACAAGCAATTAAGCCAGGCCTGGCACATAATAATTAGATTTGAGCAGATGAGCTCATCTGTAATGTGTTTAGTTCAGATTAGCAGCTCATAGGAGGACCCTCCCTTCAATAAGATCCGGCTAAGGGTTATACCCATTACCCATATTTTATGCAGCTATGTGTACTTCACTGGTATAAAACAGATTGTTTAATTTGTACAAGAACAGAAATTGGCAATTGTGCATAAACACAATGTCTGCATGGACCTGCAGAGGAAAAAACTCTATGATCCCCACAGGGGCATGATGGAATCCAGCTTGGGACATTCATCAGATCATCTAGTCAAAGTAAAGTTGGATTATTTTGTCAAAAAGCTCTGGGACGCAAAGTCTAACTTCCTCAATTAAATGACAACTGTGTACACAGGAGACACGTGCTGGGATTTTACTACCTTTATTTTTATTTATTTTGTTATCTGTGGACTAATGTGTAAAGTACAAGTTTTTCTATTTTTAAATATACATTGGTCCAGGGAACAGCTGGCAGCCTAAGGCCTGGAGGGTCCATCACGCCACTGAATCAGCCCACCATCCATGCCCATCTTTTCTTGATTTTCTAAGGAATATTGATGCAATGTGATGGGACTGGGAGTACATCAATACACTAAAAAAAAAGTCATCATACACGGGATGACTGAAGCCTCAATTTAGTACCACTGATCCTTTTTAATAAGATATGCAAATGAATATAGCGTAGATAACACAAAACCTTTACTTTCCTCTCACTGATTTCTGAGCCTAGAAAGTTTTGTCCTCTGAAGTGACTACAAATTCAGGAGGGTGTTCTATCTTTGAATAAGTAAAAATTACATAGTTCAATTTATTCCTACATTAAGTAAAGTGCCAGGAAACAGATGACCAAATGCACCCATACCAGGACAGGCTCTGCTACACCGACACCCAAACACACACACACCAGGAAAGGCTCTGCCACACCAGCACCCATACATATCAGAACAGGCTATGCCACACTGACACCCAAACACATCAGAACAGGCTCTGCTACACTGACACCCACATCCATACGGTCTAAGCTACAACAATAAAAAAGTCTTTTCCACACTGCTTTGTCTTTGACCCCCCCTTTTGTGTTTTTGCCCCTTGTGTATTGCCCCCAGCCAGCACGTATGTGTACTTATGCCCCCAGCCTGTCTCTCGGTTTATTATTGATTTATATAAGGGCCCCAGCTGCCAAACGTACACATCGATGCTATCGCACACATATGCATTCATTCACAAACATTCATTCACTCATTCATGCCCTCATTCACAGGTACTCATTCATTCCCTCAATCACGCATACTCGTTCATACAGCCTCCCCCCCCCCCTTACCTGAACTGCGGATTTCCCAATACTTCTTGCAGACTTCCACAGGGCCCGCTGGTTTCCTCTCCACTGCTTGCACTTTGTGCGAGCAAACTTTCTTGTCCTGCCTAGGGGAAGCAGGAACAGAGTAGGATCATGGGACGTCATATGAATTCACTTGACTCTGCTGGGTTCCTACTTCTCCTGACTGGGACAAGAGACATCTCTGGCAGAGTGTGTGCAAGCAACGCACAGGTAAGCAGCAGAGCCCTTGCGTAAGTGATCACGGGGGTTGGGACCCCTGTCAGCACGGTTGCTGCAGGCTTTTGCCCCGCGTTAAAGATGGCCCTGACGGTTGAGGCTGCACAGCCATTTCATTCAGATTTAGGGGGGTCATGATAATATGATTTTAAAAATGTAGGTACATGTGTTAAAGGGTTATTTTAATAACCCTTTCTTCATAATGACACATTCTTCATAATTGATGCAATATATGTACTGTATATATTAAGATCTAGTGTACTCACACTTTCATTTATAATGTGATAAGTATACTTTATATATATTATACAGCTATATAAGTACGATGGTCAAATACAGTTGTGCTTAGTTTTTTTTATCTATAAGATACAGTATGTGTCACATTCAAGGTCTTACAACCGGTGTTTTGTAGTAAACAACCTTGAGTGACATATTCAAGGTCTTGCAGATGTCCATTTGTAGTAAAGAACTTTGTGTGACATAGTCAAGGTCATGCTGTGTGACGATGCCAACTTTTACCCAAGACAATGGCTAAATAAGATAGTTTTTTAAGGGGGATACTGTGATTACTGAGAGACTGTATCCGATGGGTAGGTTGCGAATTACTATCTACTTTGTTGGCAAGCATTATAGTTATTTTCATGTACTGCTTTATTAACCTCTTAAAGTGGTTGGTACGCCATGACCTTAAATGAGCTTAGAAAGCCATTTAAGATCACTTTCTTCACTCAAATTGTGTTGCTATAATTCTTCAACATCAAGGCATTGTGTATCTAATTAAGCTGTATCTACATACAAATCCTGCCATATAAAGACTTAAAATACTAGCATTTGAAATATCCATGGGGTGACTAGTCTTCAAAAAGTATACAAATGACAGTGCATTATTATTATTATCTTTTATTTATATAGCGCCAACAGTTTACGCAGCGCTTAAGTGTATGGCTCATGTTGATGCCCACGTGGAGGGGCCAGACATGGCCCATGATGCCGATCTTGGTGTTGCTGAATGTCTCGATCACTAGATCACTTTCTTTGCTTGTTTAATGAAATGATGTGTCAGACATGTCATAGGTCGTTAAGTGACTGTTTTTTCATGATGTGCCTGACCCGTCAATGGACGTTAAGGGATTAATTCATTCTAGGATTCAATTTAATCATTATTTATATGATATATATTCAATAAACATATGAGGTTGATTTACAATTCTCAAATACCTTTTATTTACCTTCTTTTATTATACCATTAATTATTCATTATGGATAGAGAGTTGTTACCATTTATATAAAATAATTTCTTATGGTACCTATATGATAAGCTGTGCTAAATGGATAAATGGGTCAGGAGTGGGGCATGCCTAAACACCTAAATGTATGGCAACTACTGTAAGCATACTCTCCCCCATGAGCAGGAACCCATCCAGGTGCCAGTGATGTCCTGCTCATCCCTGAGTTAGGTTAGTCCATATAGCCATGTAGGACAATTAAGCAGCTCTGCAAGATTTAACTGATTTATAGCTTCTTTGCTATACAGTAATTTGTTTTCATCAAACCATTGAGAATACATATTCCTTTACTAAAATGTTTGCTTATGCTAACAAAAAAATGCCTAACTCATTTTGCTTTATGGCTCTAAAAATCCAAAAGCTGCACATAAACGCAGCACATTCATTTTTAATTATATAATTCTTTGACTAATGACCCTTATTTCCTAAGTAAGTGTTCAAGCTAATATGGCAGGCAAGCTGGTGTGTTACTTTTCCCAAATATTTCATTCTACAGCTCTTTACGCACTGTCTATATATTAAAATAACTAATAGATATGTATTAGAAAGTTGCCTTATGAGTATACAGCACCCATTGTAAATTCCTGTTTCCTGCTTAATTATCTACGCTCTGTTCTTAAATTGAAGACAATTGTTGATTGGTAACTTCTGGGTCAAATTGCTGTTCTAAATGTGCCCCCTTTAGCCTAGAATCTAATGTTAAGTCAATTTAATGACCCATTTAAACAATTACTAGCTTAAATCCAAAAATTGCAAACTAACAAATAAGTACAGCCTATGGATAATTTTGGTAAATTAATTTAATAATGTTGCAAACAGGGTTACAAATAGCTTTTGACCATTCAAATACCTACGTACATGGAACGTACAACGACGTGGTGGGCACTTTAAAGGGTCCTTGTAGCAAATATTTCATGAAGTGCCGTGCAGGCTACTGATTGGCTCTGAGCCAACCAGCAGCCATCTTACCTGCTCCAGATGGAAGTTTAAACAGTACATGCCAGAAGAGTGATAGGAGCCGTAGTCCTCTGGTGAGTGCACCAGAAGTAATAAAAAATTCTAGCATACTGGACATGTTTATTTCCTACCTGCATTTTGTTTACCATAGAATGTGATGCTGGATAAGAATCATTTGGCCCATCTAGTCTCTATCTATTGTACTGTTCCAGTTACTGTATCTAACACCCTCTTGCTAAAGTAAAAGTTACATTACGCCAAAACCTCTGGCCTTCCAGTTTTAGACTATGGACTCTTGTTCAAGAACACTTGATTCTGCCCAGTTTCTTAAGCATGGTTAAGGAATCTAATATTATTTTGTATACTTTGTGTACTTTCACCTACATAGTGTGTATGGAATTTACATTATGTATATAATATAATTACATTTACTAAGGAGGTGAGAGTTCTAATAAAATTTAGATTCCATTACTTTTACTATTTGGTGTTTAGAATTTACAGGGAAATAATGGGGACAATTACAGTTTTTGTATTTTTATCACTGTATCTAGTTTTGTGATGTATGGGTTGCCATAAACTATGAATACTGTATATGAATTACTTGTCCAGGTAAAAAAAATATTAGATAACGTCCAAGTTCTTTTGAATACAGTATGTATACAGCGAAACTACAAAAATTTGGCCCAGCCACCCACAGGGTAAAATGTGTGGCTACCCTGCACTGAAAGGGTTAAAGATGACAAGTCCTACACCATCAGCACCATCCGCATGCATGGTGGCTTGCTAAGTTCTGTACTCTATGCTAGCACATACCTTTATTGCCCTGAATGGGTTTTTAATGTGTGACTGTCTGTTCTAATCCTCTACTATATCAGAAATTATAAACTCTGCAGCTGCTTCTGTTATTCGTTCTTATACATCAAGTTTTAATTATAGATATAGCTATGCTGTTTTAACCATTTAAATGCCTGTGGGAGAGAAGTTTGTCTTAAGATTGGACCTTTCTCCGAAACCAGTACCTGTCAATGGATAATGATTATTACACCAAGCTATTGAAGCATATTTTGCTGTGAAAAATATTTCCTGATTTATGCTATTATTGCATATGTGTCACACTTAACTGTTTCAGATCATCAAAGTTATTTTAATAATATACAAAGATAACCCAAGTAAACACAAAATGCTGTTTTAAAAGATGATTTCATGTATAGCAAGGAAAACCCTATCCAACCCTACCTGGCCCTAGGTAAAAAAAAAAAGTAATTGCCCCTTAGCTATTAAATTAACCAATTAATCAAATATAGCTGATAATCAGGTTTAATTTCACTAGACACACCCAGACATGATTGCTGTGAGCCCGGTTTAATTTAAAATATTAATACAAATTAAACAGAATCTGTCTTGCAAAGTGAAGTAGGCTTAAAGGTCTCAAAGAGCAGCACATGATTCCATGATTCCAATACATTTAAGAACAGCTGAGAAACAAAGTAATTGACATATGTCAGTCTGGAATGGTTTGTAAAGCCATTTCTATGACCCTGGGACACCAGCATACCACGGTGAGAGCCATTATCTACAAATGGAGAAAACTTGGAACAGTGCTGAACCTTGGCAGGAAAGGCTGGCCTACCAAAATTCCCCAAGAACACAAAGGCTAATCTCACATTTGCCCAAAAAAACCAAAGTGGAACTTTTTGAAAGACATTGACATCTGGCGTAAAGCTTATACAACATTAAAAATAAGAACATCATACCTACCGTGATAGTGTGTTGGTTTGGGGATGCCTTGCTGATTCAGGACCTGGGTGGCTTGCCATAATTGATGGCAACATGAATTCTGCTCTCTAGCTCAACTGCAGTTGGGTTTTGCGGCAGGACAATGATCCGAACCACACAAGCAAGCCTGCACCTGGCTCAATAGAAACAAAATGAAGGTTTTGGAGCAGTCTAGTCAAAGTCCTGACTTGAATTCGATTGAGATGCTGTGTCATGACCTTAAAAAGGAAATTCAACCCTCCATTGTGGCTTAATTCAAAGAAGTTTGCCGAGAAGAGTGGCCAAAATTCATCCACAACGATGTAAAAGTCTCATTACCAGTTATCGCAAACGTTTGATTGCAGTTGTTGCTGCCAAGCTGCATTTTGTGTTTACCCACTTTGTCTTATATTAAAATTAGTTGGATGACCTAAAACATTTAATGTGACAATTAAGCAAAGAAATTGGGAAGGGGCAAATACCTTTTTCATAGCACTGTACATGGTGATTCTTTGGGCCTGAGCCAAAGGCAGGGAAGCGATTTTACCGATTGCCATTCCTGTGTTTTGCCACCATCCATAAGAAGCTTATTCCTAAGTCCAAACACGTTTACTGGTATTGGAAGATCCACCCTATATGTACATTATTCATCTGTAATAGTGCTATATATAATATGCATGCAGGTCTGTTTAGTTGGAGAAAAAAATTCAATTTCCTGTGTCTATATGATGGGAAGAAATGTAATTATTTTCTTGATCCAAGTTCCTTCCTCTATAATCGGTTATTTACCCTTTAGAAGCAGTTGACAATTGGCTTATCTCCTTTCTCCCTTTTCTTTTGTAGTTTAAACCCACATTTAATAAATTCTTGGCATTACTACATGATTAATAGCCTTATTATTTCAGATGTTTTTGAATCCTAATATTATAGTTCAAATTCTAAAATTACCCCTTTAGCTTCATTCACTAATGTAAATCATTGCCCTAAAATGTATTTAAAAAAAAGCTAATAGAAAAAAATGGAAAGCAAAAGTTGAGGTCTGAAAGCAGGTGATGCTAACATGTAATATAAAATATATATTATAGTGTGAGATGAATATAAAATAGTGCAAAAGATACTTAAATGCAAAGTGCGCATATGTTACGTTACTATACTGTATAAGTGGCTTCATAGTAGCCCAATTTACAGATATTTACCCTAAAGTTAAATCATTGCAATGTGTTTTCAACATAATCAATATTCATAATGTTCCTTAGTTGCTTTTTAATAAAATCCGTAACTAGTGTTAGATTTGGTTTTCCTAAATGTTTAGGCAAGATGAGGAATGCTCTTTAGTTACACAATTTAATTTATAAATACTTTGTTTTTTATGAACAAATAATTCTAACTGGTTGTAGAAAAACCGTGAAGAACTTTTGATAACCCAACTTTCTAAGGCACCGAAAAGCCAGAGCTGGCCACTGGCAAATCAAGTAAACACCCAGTAGGCCTGTGGCACTGCACACTTATACCTATACTAATGCTGAGGCCCATTCACAGCCTCTAACTGCATGTACATAATTTATTGGCCCTAAAGTGCCATGTTGGCCTTAAAGTGCCAGAGCTGCTTTTTCCACCCAGTCTAGTCCTAGGCATCAGCGCAGGAAAAAAACAGACAAAGGGATTTGGGTCCTATAGCAAGACTGTAATTCTGGAAGGAGAATATACAGGATAAATGGTAACTATTTCTACTGATAGTTAAGCTTGTTCATAATTTGTGCTCAGACCCTGTTTAGCTAGATGGGTTAGCCTCTCAACTGTTACGAATTAATGCATGAAATATACAGGGCAGATTTGAAATCCCAATTGAGATTCCCCTGGATAGAAAGTTCAGTTGCCATGGCTGTCTTTTGCATGGCTTTGTGTGCAAGTACAATAGTTGAGTAGTCAGTGATCTTCCAATTTCACACCGTGCTGTCAAAGGAGCAGTGTTGCTCTACTATCAGATGATTGATTCCTATCACTATGACAGTGGGAGCGCAGACACATGCCATCACCATCCCTGGGAATTTCTAGGCTCCGGCTACCCGGAGCCTTCCCTTGTGGGGCGCGGCCAGGAATGCACACTGACGTCAGGGGGAAACGCCTCTATTTAAAGGAAAAATGGGCTGGGAGCGGGGCGTGTCAAGACCCTGCTCCCGCGACCCGGAGGATTCGGGTCTTGACCCAGAAAACCGGAGGAGCAGCGCTCACCCGGCAATCTCCGGGTCAAACCCGGAGAGTACCCAGGTATGGCCATCACCAAGGACAATCAAGGTCCCAGTACTGCTGCATATACTATATGTCAGCGTGTGTGGAGATGAAGACTCTCAAGCTTATATTTTCGTAGTCGTGGTAAGGAGGTCTTAAAAGTCCCGGAAGGCAACCTGTATTTAGTGGTGAAAACAAGCACTGCTCCACCCTTCCCTTTATACATCAACGTTGTTACCTTATTGAAACACAAACAAGTAGCTTCCTCTAAAGCCACATTTATATTTCCATAGAACTGAATACTTTTACAAATATCTGTAGAACTGTAGAAAAATTAAGGGGCCCCACTTTAACACAAGCATTTGGAATTCATTGTGAACTGTAAAAGGAAATGACATTGTTGTCTTGCCTCCACTTCTTTACCATGCTGTAATGGAGCCTTGCACTGTGAACCTGTTTGTTGCACATGCTATCCCTTTTTCTTTCTTCACCTTCTAATTCGGAGACTCATAAGAAACGTATGGTAAATATGTGGAGCTTAGGAAGTAGAGTGTCACTCAAACTGGCAGCGTGGACCAGAAATCGGGACAGAAATAGAGCTCAGTGGGACTGCGAGATAGAGTAGCTAGAGAGGACAGTTGGGAGGCATGGACAATGTGCTTATAATTTGTGTACATGAAAACATTATTCTTCTACATGCCTTACTCAGTTACTCAAACACCTATTATTAGGTAGAGAGGGTAGATAGAGAGAAGGAGACGGGGTTGATAGTGAGAAAGGGAGGAGAGGTGGTAGTGAGAAAGGAGGTAGTAAGAATATTCAAATAAATGAAGAGTGAGAATGAGTGAAGGAACAAATTAATTGTGTGGATGCATTATGTGAATCAGTGAGAGAATGAAAGAATGAATGTGTGGATGAATTGTGTTAATGAATGAATACATTTTTGAGAATGCATTAGTGGATATGTGTAAATGATTTGTGTGAAATATACCCTCTATACCCTCTATACCCTCAATGCTGCGTTTACATGTGATTTCCAGTTGATATATACCCGTAATGCTGGGTTTATGTGTTCTGTTGATCTATACCTGCAATGCTATGTTTCCATACATTATTATTGTATACCTGGATTTGTATGGGTTTGTGTGTTAATGATTTGGTCTATACCAGCTTTCCATACATTATTTATGTATACCTGCAAATATAGGGTTTGTATGTCTTATTGAGTTGATCTGTACATGCAAGTGCTGTTTTATGTGTTTATTTGATCTATACCTGAACTACAGAGAGTAAGTAAAAGAGAGGTATGGCTTAGTAAAAGTGACTCTGGGGATGATTACGGGGGAGAGGACCTCTCAAAATCACGGTAGGGTCAGAAGGAGGGAAGAGTGCACTACCCCTAATCTGCGATCAGTGTGGTGTGGGAGCGGAGATTGCATGCTGTGGAGCGGGGCCCAAGGAAGTTTGTGTGACTTTGTCTGTTTGCGTGACTGTGTGTGTGTAATGTCTGGTAATAGAGGGGTTAATACTCTAATTCTGCTCAAGTCTGTGATGATTGGATGTATAGTATTAAATCTGAAACTAACATGGTGTCAACGGCTTCCTAATAGTTAATGTGAATCAGTGTGTATGTAATATTATATAATAAATTTATAATGTATGTGGTGGTGTGTATATGTGTAATCTCATGTACTTCATAGTGTGTCCCTGAATGGCAGAAATACAATTTGGTCATCCTATTGCCCACTGTGTTGTATAAGCGATAAGGGAGCTTTTTTAGCCATAATCACAGTGTGGGACCTGCGAGAAGCTGCAATAAAACACAGTCATTCTAATAGTTCAAGTTAAACCCAGCACTTCACAGAGCCTTCTCCTAAAGTTTGATGTCATTCATGTACACATTAGACTGGAACCTGACACGTTTGATCATTGACAGGCTCATAAGAAGAACTAGGGATACCTAAAACAAATCATTTTAACATGACCGGTAACCAAATAAAACACAATTACAACAACATATTAAATTAATCCTGTATCTGAATTTATCCTAATTCCAGAAATAAATTCAGCAAAAATGTTCACCTTATTCGCCTTTGGTGGTCCATTGTGTATGGCCTTAATTTGTACAAACCTGGTGACGACATACAACTTCTGAAAGCGAAAAAAAAGAATATGTTGCTAACAACAACAGAGATAAAATCTCCAAACCAACACCACACTCAAAAATAAACAACATTGGCGGAGGGATAGTAGAAAAATGCTGTTCAGTTAACACCAAATTACAAAACTTCCCAGTTTTTAAAATCACCCCTGGTAGCAGTCCTCCTTCACTCACATTACATCCTTAAAATATTAACTCATTCATAAACAATACATTCATTAAAAAACCCAGGAAAGTCTCAGTCGAAGCTTGATTATATTTCTTAATCTGGTTGTCCAAAGCTAGATTAGAAACTCAACACCCAATGCCTGCATCTGCAATCAGCAGGTGTATACTAGTTCTAGAATCGCACTTTCTTCATCTAATAAATTGTAGATTAATAGTCGGTTTGCCACCCTTTTGAAACACTTGGAAAAATTCAATTATAGGCTTCTTGATGAAAAATTTTAGTTTTCTCTTCAGCCTCATTAAGGAAACAGGACACCAATTAACAAGTCAAATGATAGAAGGATCAGCAAGAGAAAGGCATAATTTAACTCTATAGCGTCTGTAAATCTGTTTTAAAAGTATAGCTTTAAGTAAAATATGTTAGCCAATATCCTTGCATTATTGTGGAAACAAATTACTAGATTTTGCTAATTACATGACGTAAAGTCATGATTTATAAAGACACGGAGGCGAGTATTATGCATAACTCTTTCTTTAATTCCCTCAGCAGCAAGAAGGGAAAAACTTTTTTTTTTTTTTCCAAACCAATCACAACACACTCCTCAGTAAACACTCCTCCCATTATCAACAACACTGACTGTAACAATACACTCCTCCTCTTTCTTGGTAAGAACAAGGTATAAAAGTCCAACAAATGTAAGTCCAAATATCAACGAGGTAAAAATATAGAAATGAATTCCTCAAAAAAACAGCAGCAAATCAGATATCCAGACGATGATGTTGTATAACAGTGCCGAAGATCTGGAAACATGTCTTCATACTGAGAGGAGACAAAATAAATGTGGTAATACAGGTATAGACAAATAGTTTCCAACAAAACTGATAAATGATACACACAATCAGTATGGTAATCAAATCATGTATACGATATTCATTTAAATTCCGGGCGGGAAAATAGTATCAATAAACATACAAGGGTGGGAATAATACTCGCCTCCGTGTCTTTATAAATCATGACTTTACGTCATGTAATTAGCAAAATCTAGTAATTTATAAAGACACGGAGGCTCATATTATGCAAATTCAAAGTTGAGCCATAACGGTAGCGGAAAAATGAATATCTGGTCGAAAATAAAATTCTTTAAATGTAGACTCTCTAGACCAGTCAGCTGCTCTAAAGAGGTCTTCTAATCTACAACCTGAGATAGCAGCCTTTGACGCCATAGCCCCTCTAATGGAATGAGGGCCAAAAATGGAAATATCTACCCCCGCTTTCGCTAGAACCCATTTAACCCACCTGGCCAAAGAGGCGGTAGCAACCGGTAAATGAGGTTTGCGGAGTGCAAGGAAAAGTTCGGGACAAGATGTGTCCCGGAAACCTGCTGTCCGTAGTTCATATGCTTGTAAGCAGGCTACAGGACACAGATTTGGATGCTGTGCAAAAGTCGGGTAGAACACCGATTTGATGGATGTTTTCGTCCGCCTGGAGATATCGAATAATACACCATCCGGTGTAAAAGAGCGAGAAGAAATATCCAATGCTCGCACGTCTGACACTCTCTTGCAGGAAACAAGACAGCACAAAGCCACCAATTTAGCAGATAACTGCTGCAATGAAAGATCTTCATTGGCAGGCCAATTGTTAAATAGGCGGAGAAGCAAAGTAACATCCCACACCGAGGAATATTTAGGACGTGGAGGTCTAGATAATCTAATGCCCTTCAAGAGGCGACAAATCAGAGGCTGTTTACCAATGGCCAAACCGCCGAAACCCGTATGACCTGCCGAAATGGCGGATCGATAAACATTAACTGTTCGATAAGCTTTACCCTCCTCAAAAAGTTGAGTAAGGAAACGCAACACGCAAGTCACAGGTGCTGATACGGGATCCACACTTTGTCCCATGCACCAATGAGCCCAGGCCAGCCACGCATAATGATACGATCGTCTGGTACCTGGAGCCCAGGCTCCTGCCAGTAAGTCAAGAGTTGATTGCGGAACATCCGCGATTTCCCAAGGTCCCCTGAAAGACACCACGCGACCAAAAGTAGTTGTCCCCCGACTAACAATGGATGAGGAAGGCCCTCCACATTCGTAAGGAGGTCTGGATAGGATGGGAGAATCCGAGGAATGTCTATTGACATTTCCAGGAGCATAGGGAACCAGGATTGTGTTTCCCACCATGGGGTGAGAAGCACCAATTCCGACTGGTGCCGAGACAGATGGAGTAGCGTGCGAGGGATGAGGCAAAACGGTGGAAACGCATAATGTCTGGACAGGGGCCATGGATGAAGGAATGCATCTGTCGCTATCGCATCCGGGTCTGGTCTCCAGCTGAAGAAACGGGGAAGCTGGGTATTCAGGCGCGTTGCAAACAAGTCCATGTCTAGGGGACCCCATATTTCCAGAATACTGCGGAAAACATTGGGATGCAGTCGCCAACCGCTTGGGTCCCGTAGAAAGCGCGAATTCCAGTCTGCGTCCATATTGGAGCTTCCTGGGATGTGAACTGCTTGAATGGAGATGTTGGAGGCTAGGCAGAATTGCCAGAATTCTGACGCTAGATGAGACAGGTCTCGTGATTTTGTACCTCCCAGGTGATTTATATATCTCACTGCAGACACGTTGTCCATGCGCAAAATTACGGAACATTTGAATGAACGCTGAGCGAAACTGCGAATAGCAAAAGCGCCTGCCAGTAGCTCTAAGCAGTTTATGTGTAACCCTTGTTCCTGTATTGACCATCTCCCTCCGGTGGAGAGGCCCCCGCATTGTGCTCCCCAACCGAACAGGCTGGCATCTGAGTCTATGATCAAGTCTGGAGTGGTGCCAAAGATTGCTCTGCCATTCCACCCGTCGATGTGCTGGAGCCACCAGATGAGTTCCTCTGACGCCTCGCAATCTATCGGAACAACATGATCGTAAGATAGACCCTGGTTTAGATAGTGTGTCTTTAACCGCTGAAGCGCCCGATAATGGAGTGGACCGGGGAAAATTGCCTGGATAGAAGCCGACAGTAAGCCTATCACCCGAGCAAGATGGCGGACAGTAATCTGTGGTCGATTTAACACCTTTCTGACTTCCTTCTTTATCGTCTTCACTTTGGTCGCAGGAAGGTGCAAAGAACCCTGGACCGAGTCTATTGTGAAGCCTAAGAACTCCATTGACTGAGAAGGTAGGAGTACTGACTTGTCCCAATTTATGAGAAAGCCTAGTTCCTGAAGGATTGAAGTGGTCCACTGTAGGTGGAGATATATGGACGACATGTCTTGCGACATAATCAACAAGTCGTCTAAATATATGATGAGGCGGGCGCCTTTCCTGCGTAAGTATCCGACTACTGGCTTTAACAACTTGGTGAAGCACCAAGGGGCTGAGGATAGACCAAATGGTAGACAAGTGAATCGCCATTTCTGGCAGTTCCACTTGAACTGAAGGAAATTTTGATGCGATTCTGCTATAGGAACAGTGAGGTAGGCATCCTGTAGGTCGAGCTTGACCATCCAATCTCCTACTCGCAGTAAATCCCGCAGGGAGTGAATCCCCTCCATTTTGAAGTGTCGATACACAACAAACGCGTTCAACGGCCTGAGGTTGATAACAGGACGAGCTCCCCCTCCCTTCTTGGGGACCAGAAACAGGTTGCTCAGAAACCCCGGAGAGCACATAGGGACGCGAATTATCGCACCTTTGCTTGCCAGGGCCTGAATCTCTTGTGTAACTAAAAGTTGGTCCTGAAGGGAGAACTGAATGGTACCTGGCAACACTACCTGTCGAGGTAGGGATGTAAACTCTATGTGGTAGCCTGCCACTGTCCGTAGGATCCATGCGTCTGAGGTCAGCATGGTCCATGAATTTTGAAAATACCTCAGTCTCCCCCCAACCTTTACCTGAGATCTCTGAGGTAATGAGTGTAGACTTACCGTAAGGGCGTCTTGACTGATAAGAGCCTCTGGCCCCTCGGTTCTGCCAAGGACGACTCCTCTGTGGGAAGAAGGGGGTGGCTGGAGTTCGAGTCTCTTGAAAGGACCCTCTGGAAAAACTGGGACCTCGGGAACCATGGACTGGTCCACGTTGATAACGGCCGGCCGGCCCCTACCTCTGCCGGCCCTATCGAAAACCTTGGGCTGGAAGACTCGCTTCATATTTGCCTGGGCCTTGTCCAAGGCAGTGAATGTTTGTACGAAGGAGCCCAGCTCCTTCACAAAGCTATCACCGAATAGCATACCATTTGCCTGAGGCCCAGGCTCAGAGGTAGCCATTGCCACCAGCTTGGGCTCGATCTTAAGGAGGATGGCTTTACGCCTCTCTGTAGCCAGGGCCGTATTGGCATTGCCTATGAGGCAGATAGCTCTTTGGATCCAGCCCCGAACTGACATAAGGTCCACTGGGGTGTCACCCGAGATGGCGTTCTCAACCATCTCAAAAATCTTTGTACAGGGTCCTAATACGTCCAGCACCTTATCCTGACAGTTTTTTAGAGAGTATTCCAAACCCTTCCTGGGTTTCCACCCCGACTTCCCCAGGAATTGGCTGATCTTGGGATCAACCTCCGGTGTGCTACACACCAGATCTGGGACAGTTGGCCTTGGGCATTCAGCCCTCAGTTTGCTACGAGTAGCTTTATCCAGGGGCTTACGCACCCTGGTAGCCAAATATCTGGCAACGTGGTCCATTGGGAACCAGTCTGCCGAACGTGGGTGTTGGAGGTTGTCCGGGTCAAACAGGGGTTCTCCCTGTGGATCGAGCAGGGTATGCTCATCTGTAAGCGGGGTAGCCCCGGTCATAGTTCGTGGACAAAACTCCGAGGTGTCCTCCTCCGACATTACGTCTGGGACGCACCCCTCTGACCCCACTGAAGCCTCCTCAGAATCATACTCGGAATCAGAGTCATCAAGTAAGGCCCTCGCCTTCTTCCACTTCCGAACCGTTTTTGCCCGGTACTGGGCTCTCTTGCGCGGTGGTAGCGCGCCATCTTTGACATGAGCATGCATGTCAGTTAAACGTTTTTTGGAGGCAGGGGGTATAGTATGTCTGGCTTTACAGGATACCTTGCGGCCGGTTGTACTGGTCAGGTTCACCGTATCTGTAGCATCAATGCCTTCCCCTGAGGCAGGATCATTGACAGCTCTCAGGGCAGATGTGATGGAGTCAGCAATATTAGATGACATGAGCCCCATAGCAGTCTCAATTGCCTGTGTGACAGACCTGGACATTGTGTCATCTAAAAGGCTGTGGAACTCCTCAGAGTTCATTAAGTTAGCAGGTTGATCTATAGTGCCTAGTGATGGAGGTTGTCTGGCCTCATGGGCAGACCCTGAGGAAGCAGAGGCAGCAGGGTGAAGAGAATCCCTATGAGGCATATTGGCACATATAGTAGATGGGAACTGTAAAGAAAAAACCTGTAGGTGTAAAGTAAGGGGGAACCAATTACTACAGCACAAACAGTCTAAACAGTGGAGAAACACACGAAAAAAGGGGTGCCAAGCACAAGGACAATGAAAGGAAAAAACGCCTGCACTGTGAGCACCTTATTCACGCATTTAAACAGTGGATCTGCACTGTAAATAAGCAGTAATCAAAAATGAGCTCCAACAAAATGGCCGCCGCGATTGTTGGTCTCCAACAAAATGGCCGCCGCGATTGTTGGTCTCCCACAAAATGGCCGCCGCATGTGCAAAGGCCGAAAAACCCCGCGAAAAAAGGGGCAGCATGGGAACAGGGGGCTTAAATATCATCAGAAAACAAACCACAAAGGAGCAATAACACAACAAAAGATGTCTAGAGGGGGACACAACCGACCCCAGGTGTAAAACAGGCCAGGACAGACCAAAAAGGGTGAGTCACAAGGAAAAAGAAAGAATATAGTCTGACAGTAAAGGTCATAGAGATAGAATAATCCTACATCAATAAATCAATAGACAAAGAAAATACTTAGTAAATACAATGGCACAGTAAGACACAAAAATTATGTGGTACTTAACTGAGGGAAGCAGCAAGAAAGAGGAGGAGTGTATTGTTACAGTCAGTGTTGTTGATAATGGGAGGAGTGTTTACTGAGGAGTGTGTTGTGATTGGTTTGGAAAAAAAAAAAAGTTTTTCCCTTCTTGCTGCTGAGGGAATTAAAGAAAGAGTTATGCATAATATGAGCCTCCGTGTCTTTATAAATTACTAGTTTACACACACACCTCTGTAATAAGTGGAGCTGTCACCTAACTTTATTTTAGTCATCTGACTCTGGTAAAGCTGGTAACATCTAGGTGGAGGTGCACAGGTCCAAGGAGGGTGGGGGGTAACAGTCCCTGTGCTGCTTTACTAAGAGCAGGTTGCACTATTAGTCCACTATTCCATTAAATATAACATAAAGGTAATTTAATCATAGGACATGGTTGACCTATAACGGAATGTGGACATTCCTGAAAGCTCTAGCTGAACTGCCCTAGGGGCCCCGATATCCAGCTGTGATACAAGAAAACTCAGAGGGGGCCATCTCAAGAGTTCACGTGCATGTACTTGTATATATATATTGCATAATATTTTACATTTATTGTTTTTAAAACCTTTTATTGTTTCCAATCAAACTACAATCTGACATCAGCATATGACGAATTGTCTGTTTGGTAATACAGCATCAATTTCAAGAGAGGGGAAAAAAAACAATAAAGAGGAAAACATAAAATGCCAATTGTTATGCGTACATTGCTTAATTTAATCACTAAACACCATTACACAGATTAAAAGACAATGTTTGTTCCAGGTTTATGCAAAACCTAATACGCAAGATAACTGGACTCTGCTTGCAAACCAAAAGCTGAGATCTTTTCATTTGGAAGCTATGGATCCTCATGTAGGTTTTTCTTTAACCCCAGGACTTTTTGGGTTATGCTTATTTTAGTATTTGCAGCTTTAATTAAATTTATTTGCTTACTGCTTGATATGTTTGTATATCTTTTTTTAGGTATGTAACCCATATTTTGGTGGCTTTTACGTAATCATTTTTTGGGTTAATTACTATTTTTAGTACTCTGTAGACAAATACAATAACTCGAGATCTTGGAGGAGTCCCCTTTTCCTCCTGTGGTGTCTCTTTCCTAGGAGCAGAGGACTTTTCCTGGGTTTCACAGGTGCATTACCACGTTTTACAACCTTCACGTTTTGCATATAAACCATAGTAAATGCATACTTCCCAACTTCTACCCCTTCCCTTCCCTTCTATTGAGGGAAGTTATCAATTATGATCTTGGCTTGCATTCACAAAGAGGTAGAAGCTGGTAATAGTTAATTTATGGTAATTATACCCAACAAATAAAGCCGGAGCTGGCTCTTTGACACTTTTTCTCTAAAGTTAAAATTAGAGGTCTATGAGATGGTATTTTAAATGCTAAATACTCAATGTTGATCTTGTTTTTATGGTTTTTATCTGTAATCCGTAAATTACACTACTTAAAAATATAAACAGCGTTTTCTTTGATACAAAAAGAGTTGTAGCTCAAATACCAGGCATGAAATACAATAGGAAATTTGGTATAGACCTGCGCCAGTGAAATAATAGAAAATCCATTATTTGAAACGATCACTTATCCGAAATACTTCTGATAAGGGATACTCAACCTGTACCTGATATTTTCATCCTGTAGGATGGATTGATAAAAATGTTTGGCCCCTAATATACATATACATATACATATACAACTCAAATAATGTCCAAAAAAGCTAGGAATTAAAAGAACACCTAGGGACTTCTGGGGGCGGAGCCAATAGCGGTGAGCACATTTTAACAGGGCTCTGTGCCAGCATCTAATAAAGTGCAGTTTAAAGGCAGTGAACCTTACTTGGGGAGACCCAGAGCAGCAAGCACTCTGGTGGCAGAGGGGTGAAAGGTGCAGACGTTCACTTGGTCGGGGCATGACTACCTCCGTCTGCTCTCACTTCCCATAGTCAGGCTCGCACAAGCCTAGCTGGACTGGCCATAGAAATGAGGACCCGGTACAACGTTAGGGAGAAGAGTGCTGCTTATTGAGGGGCTGGATGCATTTTCTACTTGCTCGGGGACTGGCTGGATTTTCAGGGCAGACATGCTCTGTCAGGGATAACCTGGGAGCGGGAGTCATTGAATGATGCACCTGGCAGCCATCTTTTCCCTCACGTGGCCCCCTTGTGCATGATAGAGACCTTCTGAGTCAGCTCTTTAGTGGGGGCTGCAGGGACACATCTTGGGGCGCTAGACAGGCCAAGGGTGAAGCCCAGAAGCACTGGAAACGTGGAGTGAACGTGGAAACAAACAATTGCTCATCTTTACCTGGAGGAGCTGGACCTGCTACCTTCTACAGGCAACCATTTGCTAATGAGGTGACATCTTCTATAATCTTTGTTTGTTTTATTAAATATAATAGTATCACTGAAGTGATGCCTCAAGGATTCAGAGTTACAGATAATTTATGTTGCTTGGGGCTGTAGGCCTGCCAAGTGTCCCTGTTCTGTCTAATAGAAAATTATTTTCTATGTTGTTTGTACTATTTTTGAGTTCACATCGGCATGTCTTGCTCTAAGGGGAGCTGCTGTCCCTGATAAATATCAAATTTCATAAGCTGATGCGGCAAATATAGCTGTGGTTTCTTAGACCTACATGACCCCCCTGTCTCTCGCCCATACTGATATATGGAATCATGGAAAAGTTAAGTGACAAAGCCCATAAAAAAGAAAAACGCACAGGCAGTGACAAGACAAGAATAAATCACAACAATCATCTACAACATCTACGGAAATACAAGATCCAGTGACTTTGTTATTGGGTCTTAAAGCTATCTCACCATAACGCTAGATTACTGAAAATCCTGAAAACCATAGATAACACACAGACTCAAATAGCAACCAACTCCACAAGCATTACAAAACGGAGAATCCTCACAGTCAACTCGAGGATACCATCTCTGTCCTAAAAAATGATCTCACAAAGCAATCCAAAATGGTGCAGTCGCTCCTGGACAAAGTAGAAGATCTAGAAAATAGGAGTCGCCGAAACAACTTAAAAAATCTTGACTTTTAGGAGACTATTAAATCACATAATTTGTTGAAAATTGGTTGCCATCAGCCCTAGATCTTCATTACACAGGGTAGAATCCATTACTAATAAAGCAGGATCATAGGATTGGGCAAGAAAGGAAGGAAGCCGGTTCCAAACACCTTGTCATCTTTAGAATCCTCAACTTCCATGATAAATCGAAATTACTGGTGGCATACAGAGCAAAAAAACAACTCATCTACGAAGGTCAAAAGACCCTATTATTTCAAGACTATTGTCAATGCAGATTACAATAAAGTGTAGAGTTCACAATTTGTAAGATCTTGCATGACACAGGGATGAAGTTCTCCATTTTATATCCTTCCAAACGATGTAATTAACGAGATAGCGAAACCTACTTGTCAGTTACGCCAGAAGAAGTTTGCCGCAAAAGAAACAATCTGGGTGTTTGAAGGTTTGCAATGGGGGGGGTCGTGTGGGTAGAGGTACTCTTACATAGAGACCTATGTCAACGTGTAACAGCATTTTGGTTTTAATTGTTAGATGTTATAGTTTAGGGGTGTTAGCCTTACCTGATGTTGTTGTATGCCTCCTCCCTGTCTAGATCTTTGGAGATCTGCAAATAAGAAGGATACTGTCTGTGATGTTTATGTGAAGAATCCAGATTTTAAAATGTTTTTGGAGACTCAATGGCAGGGGGATTTTAAAGATGATATTATAGAGTATGTGGATAGTCATCTCTTATTTTGGGAAACAGCTAAGGCGTTGGTTAGAGGGCAAATGTCTATGTGTCGTAAAAACGTAGGTAATAGTATACCAATTCAACTCCCTTAATGAACAGGTCTCTATGACATTAAACTTAAACATGACCCTACAGATCAGAATAGGAGTTTATATTCCCAGAATAAATAGTTATTTTTATTAGAAAGGGCCCAACACCAATTAGAACACTCCAAAATGAAATAGATGGGACAATAAAGCAGGTAAACTTTTGGCTGTCATGGGAAGACGACATACAACAAGATATAATACCGTATTTGTTCGAATATAAGACAAGGTTTTTTCCAGATACTGTCAAATACTACAAGACTAAGATCCCTTGCTGCGCTCCAGGAGACTTGGATCCTCCATGTGCACAGACAACCTCCTTCTGCCGGAGCTTCTATGACATAGCGCCAGCATCACATGACCTTCCGGTGCTCAGTCATAGATGCCCCGGCGGAAGAGGTTGTCTACGCGCACTGCACAGACGTTCACCGGCTGCCTCCACTAAGTCTGGGGGGGGGGCAGAGTGGCAGATAGGGGTATAAGGCATATCTGGGGCCATAGTGGCATATGGGGGATATAAGGCATATCTGGGGGGGGGCAGAGTGGCATTTAGGAGGTATAAGGCATATCTGGGGGGCAGAGTGTTATAAAGTTGGGTATAAGGCATATCTGGGGCCAGAGTGGCATATAGAGGGGGGCAGATGTGCACAACTGGAGGCAGATGTGCAAAACTTGGTTGGCAAATAGAAATAAAAACAAGAACATTTTTTTTTATAAAATGTGATCTATATGTGAATTCATATTTACTAGTAAACATTTTTTCTATAGGGTAGTCTTGTATTAAGGCTTTTTCTTTTTTCCTAAGTTAATTTTCAAATTTGGGGGGTCATCTTATAATCGGGGTCATCTTATAACGGAGCAAGCACGGTGTTAATCATATTAGGACCACGAAAGGGAAGCTGTAGTGCTGTCCCTTAAAACTTTGTAAACTATTCCATACCCATCAGCAACTTAACAAAGCTTATCCAGATGATGCAATGGTGGGTATTAAACTGCTACAGCTAGCCAAGCCCCCTATGTTGACAGATGTCAAAGATCTTGCGACCACACCTGACGAGTATTTTAACTGAGCTAACGGAGGATGTGGTGTCCAATCTGTTACTGTTTTCCGTGATTAGGGCGTGGAAGGTGGTAAGGCTTTTTTTCCAGGGCGGCTGGGGGGTCATGCCTTTACTTCTTGGCTCAATAGGGGCTTTTCTAAACTTTTCTAAAATATTCTGGGATATGAAGAAATTAAACATTTACCATACATTTGCCTATATTTACCTTCTTTCAAGCAAAAAGTTATGCATAACCCCAATTTCAGCAATTTTCGGATGAAGACCCCCTACGTAAATTAATTACGCAAGTCCCAAACATATCTTATTCCACAAGTACAATGTATGGGACACTACAATCTAGGGAATGCTAGAAAGATTTGGGGGAGGTCCGAAACACTGGTTAACACATTTACCTAATTAACTACATGATGTTTACAAGGTAGCCACGGAATCCCAAAGATTTATGGCTATGTCTATTTCTCCCTGGTGAGGTTGTTAAGATGCGTTACTCTGAAAATGTGGGGAAGGAGCAACAGACCTTTATCACTGTCTCTGGACATATGATGTTTTTGGGATGCTTTTGGCAAACGATTAGAGACTTTGGTATGCTGATGGAGATGGCGGATATCAATGGCAGATATCATGCCTGAGTTGGCAATATTGGTTTTAACGGGGGAGCACTAGGGGTAACAAGCGAAAGGTGAGAATTCTGATGGCACCAGTACGCAAGGCAATACTGCAACAATGGGTTTGTGACATATCACCTAATTTAGAACTCAAATCAAAATTATTTTATATAATGTACATGGATTGGCTGCCAGCCAGCCTAAACATTTGATTCCAACTTGGTCACTGTTGATTAATTTTCAGCCAATTGAGATCAAAGAGAAGATGCAGGTGTTTCAATAAATAAATAAATAAAGTTAATGAAAGGGGAACTCTACAATATTTTTTTATTGGCAATATCAGATTAAATTACGTTTTCTAAAGATATTGTGCTGTTTTAATTTCTGCATAATATGTCTTCAGACAGGTGTATATTAGCTATATGTATGCCTTTTAGCTCTATTATTTTAACCCAATCTACTAGACAAACCGCCTGACTCCTCACTACCTGCGGCAACAATACAATGGCTCATCCAGCTGGACACTCTATCTTCCAAATGTCCCTTATTACGAGTCAGTTGCTCGTGTGGCCCCAAATCCCCAATCTCTCTTTCCACCTCTTTTTCCTTCTTTTCTTTTGTCTCCAAACATTTGGTGGACGCAGGTGTAACACAATATTCTGTAGACATAAAGGTTTTTAATAATGTGTAGAATGTATAAAAACAGCTTGTCTAAATCAAATACTTTTTTCCTCTTGTAAGTGCCTTAATGTATTTGTGTATTTTGTTGTGGCTTGAGTCCTACCTCAAGCCACAACTTTAACAATACCCCTAAAACAAAGGATCCCCATTTTGGCCAATTGAAATGTTGGGAGATGATTAACGAAAGTCTACAGGAGAATGGACTTAATTAGCATAGCCATAAAGAATCTGTAATAAAGAATGTGTGGGGTTGAGCAAAAATATCAAAACTGAAAACAGGTTTTTTTTTGTGAATGGCGACCTGCATTGTTCTATATAGCACTGTATTACATGCCCAAGGAGTGTTTTTTTCCCAATAGGAGTTTAAGATTATCCCTCTGATTAGGATTGGATAGAGTGCTGTCCTGCCGAGATCACAGGTCTGTCTGTAAATCTATATTCCTATTCTGTGCAAAAAAGAGGCTCTAGTAGGATATTTATAGGTAATAGGTCTTAGTTTTCAATTACAATAGGAAGCCTTTCTAATGAAGTGCTCAGAGCTCCTTAATGTGAAATTAATACACCTTCCAGGGCCATCGCTCTTAATAGAATTAAAAACAGATTAATAATCGCTAGATACTTTGCAATTAGGGGAGATGGGAATTTTCCTTATTTCCGACACTAATGGATCCTGTGGGAGAGATATTTTTAATAATAAGAATTAACTTGTTCTCATGATCCTCATGTGGAACGGGCATTAATATTATTGCAGTTCAGAGCTCCGAAGAGCCTTTTGGCAGATAAAGAGTTAGCGGGCCAGTATCTCATTTGAATGATTAATGGTACACCTGGGATTCTTGGCTAATGGGATTATAGACAGGGTTTTTTACGCTGACTATATGATTTCATATGTGCCTATATGTTATTAATTTTTGGAATGACATAGTTATTTTAAGTGGACCTGTTGATCTTTCAAATTATATATTTTAGACCACTTAGTATATTAATGTTTATACATTACATTTTGATTGTATATGTTTAGATTTTTTTTACATATATAATATCAAATTTAATGCATAAACCCTTATTATGTTTGGGTGACTATATAAACAGTCTTATGAAAAAGAAGGTACACCCTCTTTGAATTATTTGGTTTTACATATCACGACATAACAATCATCTATTCCTCAGCAGTTCGAATACAACCTCAGATGAACAAAAACACAACATGTCATGATTTATTCAACAAAATTAAAGGCAGAATGCAGAAGCCATGTGTAAAAACCTAACACCATCTTATGATTCAATAGCTTGTAGAACCACCTTTACCAACAATATCCACTCTTTTTTACAACGTTGCTTCAGTTCATTTTGGTTTGCGGGGATTTGTTTATGGACAGCTCTCGCCACAGCATTTCAATTGGGTTGAGGTGTGGAGTTTGAATGGGCAACACCTTCATTCTTTTCTTTTTCAGCCATTCTGTTATAGATTTGCTGGTGTGTTTGGGATCATTGTCCTGATGTATGGCCCGATTTCGGCCAAGATTTAGCTGTCAGACAGATGGTGCAAATCATCACCCCTCTACCACCCTGCTTGACAGTTGGTACAAGGTGCTTGTGCTGATATGCTGTGCTTGGTTTTCGCCAAACGTGGCACTGTGCATTATGGCCAAACATTTCCACTCTGGTCTCTTCCGTCCAAACAACATTGTTCCAGAAGTCTTGCGGTTTGTTCAGATGCAACTTTGCAAACCTAAGCCATGGCTTTCTCCTGGCAATCCTTCCAAATAAACCATACTTGTTAGGTCATTTTCTAATTGTACTGTCATATACTTTAACATTTAGCATGCTAACTGAGACATTGGAGTCTGAGATTTAACTCTTGGGTTTTTTTAAATTTCTCTGAGCATTGCAGGTTCTGGCCTTTGGGTGAATTTGCTGGGACATCCCCTCCTTTCTCTCACTGTATAATGATGGACGTTAAAGTGTTTGGAAATAAGTCAGTTCATGACATTTAATCCCTGCTAGATTTTCTGCGGTCAACTGTAAGTGGTATTATTGGAAAATGAAAGCGTTTAGGAACAGCAGCAACTCAGCTGCAAAACGGAAGACCACATAAAGTCACAGAGTGGGGTCACCGAGTGCTGACGGGCATGGTGAGTAAAAATCATTAACACTCTGTGGATTCCATAGCTGAAGAGTTCCAAGCTTCCACCGCCATTACTATCAGCACAAAAAGTGTGTTGCGGGAGCTTCATGGAATGGGTTTCCATGTATGAGCAGCTGCATGCAAGCCTCACATAACCAAGTACAATGCCAAGTGTTGGATCGAGTAGTGGAAATGTGTTCTGTGAAGTGACGAACCACGTTTCTCTGCCTGGCAGTCTGATGGGTGAGTCTGGGTTTGGTGGATGCCAGGAGAACGTTACCTGCCTGACTGCATTGTGGCAACTGTAAAGTTTGGTGGAAGGATAATGGTATGAGGCTGTTTTTCAGGGGTTGGGCTAGGTCTCTTACTTCTAGTGAAGGGAAATTATAATGCCAAGACATTTTGGACAATGCTAGGCTACCAGCTTCGTGTGAACAGTTTGGGGATGGCTCTTTTCTATTCCAGCATGACTGTGCTTCAGTGCACAAAGCAAGGTCCATAAAGAAGTGATTGGATGAGTTTGTTGTGGAAGAACATGACCTTAGCCCCATACAACACCTTTGTTATGAACTGGAACAAAGATTGCAAGTCTTTGCTCTAATGGGTGAATGGGCAAATATTCCCACAGAAATACTCCAAAATCTTGTGCCAAGCCTTCCCAGAAGAGTGGAAGCTGTTATAGCTGCAAAGGGGGGACCAACCACATATTAATGTCTGTATATTTTGAATGCAATATCATCAAAGTGCCTGTTGGCGTAATGGCCAGGTCTCCCAATGCTTTTGTCCATTTACATTAGTGTATCATGACGTGTGGATAAATGGTATCTCCTCTTAATTCTAACTCTGGGCAAAGTTTCAAGGTCATATATAAGCTTTTTGAGGATGCAGAGGTTTATAAGATTGGAGATGATTTATATCACATATGTTTTAATTAAGCTTTTCTCACTCATTAAAGTACATTCTCTCCTGATGACATTGTGTACAGCTATAATAGTCTTATATGTTTTAGCAGTATCACTAAGATAATTATAAGGAAAAATGCTGTTTGTATTTTGTAATGTTAAAGTCAGAGATTAATGTGAGAAAGCCTCATGCGTATCACTATTGTCTACTTATTTTGCTGCAAATCAATCCTTTTTAAGGTTGTTCATATAGAAATCTCTGCTTTAGGGGGAGTGTTAAACTGTAGAAGTTTATCCTCCTGGTGGTAAGCGCGCTACATACATGTTCATGTCAGCTAGGAATAATATATTACGACATAGTTTGGTTAAAGACAAACCAGATGTAAATAATGCTACAGTATGTGTATTCAAAATGAATAGGCCACTTTCATACTTGTTTCCATGTCTGTGGCCAGCCTGCCTCTGAAAAATATGCATTAAAAAATTAGAAGTTTGAGATCCAGATTGATTTTACACTAGAAAATCGGTCAAATAAGTAATACATTGAATAAATTAGAAATATATTAGACACTAGTTGACTTAAGGTCCAGCTGTAGGTTGAGTAAAGTTTACAGTAGCAAACATAGAATGACCATGTCTCTTACAGTATATAGTATATACTAATGTTAACTCGACTGCATACAGCTTGTATCACCTTGACCGCTTCCTAAAGGAAATACACTCCAAAAGCCCAGCAGGCTACAGTATATACAATAAAGGCTTACTTCCACTATTATATTTAAGAGGGGTCCATATATATTACAATAAATATATATTAAAAAGAAAACAATATTATGCGGAAGTGTCCCATTCATAATAAAAAAAAACCAACAAAATCCCTAATAACACAAATGGAAAAAAGAAAACAAATGGCAAATCCTTTGAGAAATCAAACCTGAACTCATACAAGAAGAAAGGTTCACAGAGTCCATAAATCAAAAACTAGTTCTCATCTGTCCACCAAGAGTTATGGTATCTCATTGCTGGTCCTGACATAAATTCTCAAAAGTCACATATAATAGATGAAAGATACTCCAATTGCCCAGTGTTAGTAGTCACTGTATACATTATAACCATTGGCAGGAAAATAAACAAGGGAAATTTAGTCCCTTCCACTGGGGATAAACCAGTCAAAGCAGAGCTTCTTTGTCAGTTGAGTAGTGAGATAGAACATTGAGAATCATGTTGGCTCTCCCCACAATGTCTTGTTGATTTGTGCTCCATCCTGTTGTATCGTGTGATTGGAGAGCCTGTTGTTTAAATAGAATGTTGTGTTGTGTGAATGTGTTAAAGACAAATATCAAGTAGGAAAAAACATTTTTCCTTCAGATGTAATAAGGTTTTGGTGGGCACTTTCATAGACAAAAGCCTCACCCTGGGATTAACCCCTGAAAATTAAGACATCTGGTCACCCATGCATGGAGATGTATGCTTATGGCTGCATGCCACAAACTGTGCCAGATGAAAGTCTGGGCATAGGGTTATGACATCATAACTCAGCACCTAAGTCTACCATTGAAAGAAAATATCAGTATTGATGGAATGTCAATGTGTGTGTGGGGGGGTTATTAAGACTCAGTAGTGGTCAGTTATATAATTTTGCGGAAGGAGAATATAACTTTATTAGAGAATGAATGGTTCACAGAGCACAGTCAGCTGCTGTAACATAGGGATGCTAAAATAAAGCCTTACCAAGTTTTTATCATTATTTTCCCCAAATGTGCTTCAGACTTAGAATTGACTCTAACCATATAGGTATCTGCTTGAGAGTTTGTCCTTTTATGCTAATGACCATTATCTCAACTTGAGATAGATATTACAATTTACATCTCCTATTGTGAGATATTAACCTTTTCGCTGCTTGGGGTAATTGCTGCTTGCCAGGCTGAAGCTATTTTTCAGCTATTGCCCTCTATGCCGGTAGCTATCAAGTAGTAGTTTTTTAAATTGCACAAACATTTCAAAAGGTAGAATTTTCTAAAGGTAAAATGAAGTGGCAGTCATGCAAAATGATATTTGCTATCAAATGATGGTAACGTTGTTAAGATGGACCTGTGTAAAAATAAAACAATATAGACAAATACTCCAAATTATCCATCTGTTGAGGCAGTCACGCAGTAAGCAAATACACCCCATGATTGTAATATAGTTCTAAAAAATAATATAAACCCTAAGAAGGTTGCGTTCTATTCACACCAGCCCCTCCCCCCCGGTTTTGCAGAAGGATGAATGTGGCCCATGGACCTGCCCATCTAGGCTTAGTTGCTCTAGGCCAGTATACATCACTGGTCTTGCGCAAACTTTCTCTAACTCTCCCTCCTGTGTATAGTTAATAAAATGGAAAGAAAGCTCGTGGAAGTGTCCCCTTCCAGTTCAGTTTAGTTTTAGTAGGACTGGCCGTTAAGTATTAGGTCATCAATCAAAAAACAGCAATGCCCGAGTGTTTAGCCTAAATCCAATATCTGTCCATCACTCTATAATCCATCTCTCTGCACAAATTTTCCCAGATCTTTGTCTGCATTCTGCTTTGTAACACCTAAGTGCCTCATATATTAGTTGGTAATTAGAACAGACGCAGCTCACAGACTAATCTGTGTTTTCTTTATTGCTGCAATTAAATCTTTATGTTCCAACCTCTTTGCAATTATTTTGTAATGATATCAGGGTGATATCTGTAGAGCTCTTTATCCACCCTCTCAGAGGGAGCTTTCACTTAAAACCATGACACTGCACACAGACCACTTAGACCAATGTTCTTCATGTTTTTCTCAGTGACCCAGTGCAGTGATTTCCTACACAATCATGAACTTTTTAGCTCCAGCATCCCTAGCGAGATGCGTGTAGGAGGTCCCACTAATGCCGGTGGGTGGTCCTGTCAGTGGACATCGCAGGACACATGCTATTGTTGGAGGGGACGTGGGCAGGGAGTTTCCCCGTAGTGACCCTGAGAAGTGGGGCTCTCAGGTATGTTCTTATTGTATTTACTTTTGATGGAGTTGAAAATTTTGGCCCACAAAAAAAGCCCAATATAAATGCCCAGTAACATGGTGATGCTTAAATCACATTTGGAAGAGAGCAGCCAATCAGAGGAATCTGATGCATTCTTGGTTATCATTACCTTGGAAATTCTCAGTATGTTCAAGTGAGAGTGAGACCCCTTCCATGTATTGATCCCCTTTCATCATGACATAACGGAGCCATAATTGATGACAGGGCTGGTATAAATTGTGACTGCCCAGTCCTAATACATTATGGTGGCACAAACAAAGAAAATATTAATGTTCAGTGTGTCAGATGGCCACAAAGTGGATGGTAGGTGGATGATTCCACTAATCATGCTTTGGGTCAAAAGTATTTTAAAATGCTCATTTATTTACAGTTCCATAAAGTTAAGAGATGGTTTAGTGAAATGTACCGGTAATTGGTTGATGACCATTTTAACAGGGTTTGTGTGTGTGTGTGGGGGATAATATTCTGGGATTATCCTCCTTTTCTAGGAGCTCAGAATATTTGCTGGGTTAGAGTGTATCACAGAGTTCTGCAGCCCTAAAAAGTCACAGTAATGATATATATAGAAACAGCTTGAGATATAAATTGTGTGGGGAAAATATATCCTTTAAAACACAATCACATAAAAAGCCCTGCCGAGTGGTGTATTCCGTCTTAACATGACTAGGAATAAGGTGGCAGTTCCAGGCAGGCAGCAGCCTATTGGGGGATCAGTCTCCCCAGAGTGCCACTGGCCCTTGGGCTGGTTGGGGAGATCAGTCCACTGATCAGTCAGGCCGTAAAGGTAAGTGGTAGGGGTGGCTGGGGCAGCACCCATCCAACATAGCCCATTAGCTCTGTTCCCAAGCAATGCTTCAAACCACACCTTTTGACACATGTGCTTCCTCGGTCATTTCAAATGCTGTGAGGTTTGCGGGTAGCTTGCTGTGTAGTGTAGACTATGGTATGCTGTCATATACAGGGCAGGCAAAACCTGTAGCACAGATTGGTGGTGCACTGTCCGGGGTTCCCATGTACCACAAAGGGGGCAGGATACACAAGGCAGACAGAAGGGGTGGCAAAAAGAGGTTTTGTCTTAAGCAACAAAAATCCTTGCACCAGCCCTCATGATTAGCACTAAAAGCAAATATGTTCTACCAACACCATTTATCTACCCCCAGCAATATCAGAAGTAAATTCAGGGGTACACATAATCACAGGAGAAGTAATAAATGTCATAGTTTGATAATTGCCAAACGCTAATGTAAAGCATTATTCAAAGTTTTGGAGTCACACACTCTGTTCTCTTACATTTGGCTTATCTCCAGCCATAATGGACCTGCTAAATTAGTGGCAGCTGAGCTATAGCAAATAACAGTTTGCAGCAGGCGTCTGCTTGATTACCATTGTAATAATCTTGGTTAATAGAAATACGACTGTGTGAGGAGGGGCCGGGTACAGGCGTCTCATTAACTTTTTTGATTAATTACTTTGCATAATGTCCTCTGGGGACCTGAAATACTGGGACTTCTGCATTCTGTTTTTATTCCTTGAGGTCCCTGGGACCTGCTTCACCTGAAGTTAATAACTTGTGTGGTGACATTTTAACAATGGGCTTCAATTAATCTGTAGTTTCCAGCTCAACTCCTCCTTGTTTATCTTTCCACTTCTAATTTCCAAATCCTCGGCACATGTCCATGCACTTCTGACCCGGTGACACCAGGAAAGATTGTACAAAAGTGTTTCAGGATTTTTAATGTTATATGGGTGAGTGCATTTCTTATATTGTAACTGCGACTTCTTTTGCATTTATTGTAGCAGGTTACATACAAATTATCATTGATGTCTTTGAGATGAATACTGTCCGCTAGGTAAGCACCCCGGGGACCCTTTGCAGTGAGTTCATCCTGAAAGTTGTGAAAGTGTAATACATTCAGCCAGGATTAACCAGCTCGAAGTAGTGTTTCAAATTATGGCCACTCGTTCATCTTTACTAATGCTTCATAATTTGGGGTGTTCCGTACCATGAATATACATAAATGTAAAGTTTTTGCTGTGATTCATGGCAGGGCATGACCTTGGTGATGTTATCTACTGAATAAGACTCAGAGTTTGTTCTTCTGTCTAACCCTTTACACAATGTATTTTAGATATTATATGGCATATATTGTTTATCTAGTAATAAGAGTTTGCCTTTGGCTTTTTTTCTGTGTCTACTACTAAAACCAAGCAGCTGGGAAGCCATTCTCACCATCAACGCTGAGCGATCAGAGCAGTTGCCTCACTGGAGGATATGTACTCCTGCTGGGACTCCAGTGGACCCTGCCTTGCGTCTAGCCATATTTTACCCAACAATAAATGCTGTCCGTAGCTGTAAACCCACTTGACATTGGAATATGGTTTTCTTTGTGTTTCTAAAGGGACAGCCATCTGTGCAACAATATGACAGAAATGTAAATGTATTTTTTTAAGTTGTGTTAATTCTTTTTTTTGCATGTTTTATTTGCCTAAAATACATAATTTGGTAGACAGTATTTATGAGAGACCTTACATCTTTTAGCATTATGGTCCAATATGACTGCGACATACTATTTTTTGATGAAACAAAACTGCCTTTTTAAAAATGAAATCCAGGTTTTAATCTCTATCTGTATGGCTGGTATAGGCAGATTTCCGGGTTTTAACAAGACAGCAACAATCTCAAAAGAAAAATAGATTTGGCATTTTTTATACTGCGTGTTTTTACATCAACATGAAGATTCGTGTAAAACGTGTGTCTGATGTCCATAAGATTTTTAAAAAGGTGAACCTAGACTGTGGCCCTAAAAAGTGTACCTCCATCAGTTGTATGCTACCAGCAAGGTCCAACAAAGGCACAACAGGCTTTGTGATGAATGTTTGACCATATCTGTCCCTATATGCTATGTGGAGATTTTATTATATGTTCGTCATGGACACTGGTATCTTTAGGTAGATGTTATAGAGCCTCTGCACGCAAACGTGTGCGTTTTCAGCTAAATACATTCACTGATGCTGATTTGACAACACGTAATTTCCACTTGAAATCTTTCGTTGCTGTTAACACCTATGGGACCTGGCTACCTGTCCTACCTCCTTGAACGTTATCAACTTCAGTTTGGGTTTGAATTTTGGTATTTTACCTTGGAACATCCTAGTGCTGGCTCAATGCCTGGACACACTGTATGGCCTCGCTTCTCAGTGTTCTTTCAAAGTCTCTCCACGCAAGCCCAATTCATCTAAAACATCTGAGGGAATAAATGGCATTGTCAACCTTGGCACTGCAGATGCTAGGAACAAAGAGTGGTACAACTAACAGTATTAAGTTTCCTTATCATATTGTCTCACTTGGGTCATTTGAAATACTGAAAATTATGTTCTGGACGGATATGTTACAGACAATTTTTTAGTATCTCTGTGTTATAGGTGCTTGTTATTTACAAGCTGGTCTGACAAGGTTTCATGCTACGAGGAATCGTGTCACAACCCCGCCCCCCCCGAAGGGTGTAAAATATATTAAAGCCCCACTAAAGCTAATTATATTACTTTTGTCCTTTATTCCGATATTCAGTTCTCTTGTAAGTTTTATGGCATTTTTTTGGTATTTGCATCTATACCCTTATTTTTTAGTTTAAAAGAGATACATTATTTTTACACCTGCTTTGTCCTAATTATAAAAGTGGAATTCATCCACATAGTCTGCTTTTGTACCACACTAATTATCACACCTATGCGATTTGTTCCAAACTGTCAGAAGAATCTTGCAAATAGCTCTCAAACTCGTGAATCTCTATTATGCATTTTCATGTCTAATTTCCACCTATTTTAAACACAAGAACATTATATTTGATCCACCATGACACGCTAGAGTAACTTAGGACGCTGGCTATAGATTTCTGTTCTTATTACAGTAGGACCTATATGTTATATTAGGCATCAAACTTTTGTGTATGTCCACCAAAGAGAAACCTTAGAAACAGAACGATAGAGCAAACATCCTAAATGAAGGAATAATCCAGGACTAGTCATGTTAGATTCACTAAAGGAAGAGTTTACAGGAGAGATGTGTTTCAACTCCTTGACCTCAGTATACATGGAGGAGCTTGGTTGATCCTGTATGATGCATAGTTAAACCCGTGGGATTTCTTAAGTCTACTCCCCAATTGAACTATAAATTATGCAGAACCAGCTTAACCCATACTGATGGATGAACCAGTACTATTGTCAATTTCTAATAAATATGTTTTACCCTTTCAAGCTTTTTCATTTATTTCTAATTTGATGTATTTTCCATAATGTGACTATAAACATGCATCATTCTGAATGGTTACTTTATACAACAATAATACAACAATTGGTGATAAACAGAAAAGAAGAAAAAAAGTAAATCAACTATGACTCATATCTTACAGGAACCTGCAAATACATTTTATGTCTTTTGTGCTTAACAAACAATGGGACCCACACATTTGTAGAGGAGTGAAAAACAAAATCTTATTAAAATAGCTTTCTGGTGGCCTATGGTTGGCTCAGCAGAAACATATTGAACACAACCACTGTTAACACAATTGCATTCCACTCTATACACTAAATTACACATATGTAATTGTATTTATAAATTGAAGTACACAATATATGGTTTTCATAATTTGTATGTGTTATCAGGATCTGTATGATTATTCTTCTCCATTATTATTCATGTGATTACATAGTTACATAGTTCATAAGGTTGAAAAAAGACCTAAGTCCATCAAGTTCAACCCTTCTACCTAACCTTCCTATTCTTGATCCAAAAGAAGGCCAAAAACCCTAATTAAGCTGCTTCGAATTCTGCTATCAGGGGAAAAAATTCCTTCTTGATTCCAAGAGGCAATCGGATCAAGAAGCTCTAAAATATTAATGTTATTCTATTTATATACCTGTATGTCATGTCATTCTAAGAAAATATTGAGGCCCCTTTTGAATGTATCTAATGTATTGGATAACACCACCTCCCTTGGCAGTGAATTAAATTCCTGGTTAGTTCAGACCGCCATTGTATGGGTTGTAGTGCGAGGGGGGTGATAATATAGCGTAGTGAATGTGCAGCTTTCTGAAAAAGTCCTTGCCCCGTATCACAGTTTGTTCATATTTTTAGAACAAAAGGTTATTAGGTTTTCAGCTAAAACATATATCTCACAAGGAACCCGAGTAATGAAACAACACATTATTTTGATGTGTGTTAATGAAATGCCTCTGTATGAGAAAATTAATTACCCCTTATACTCAGAACCCAATTATGCCACCTTTAGCAGACTATTACTGTAATTACTTAATAGTGTCTCACAGCACAGTAGAAGTATTTTGGCCCACGTCTTGCAGAACTGTTTTTACTGAGTGACACACGTAGGTTTTCCAGCATGAACTAATAGTTTCTGGTCCTGCTAGTTTGGAGTAGTCATATTAGTGTATAAGAATGCAAAAAAAATCAGAATGTTGCAGAATCTGGTAATACCTTTATTGGAATAACAGTATTTAAAATAATAGACGAGCTTTCGGGAGTCCTCCCTTTATCAAGTCAAAAGCATTTCTGACCAAGCAAGTGAAAAACACAGTTTAAAACTAACCAGTCCATGTTCTGATACAGGGGTTAAAACAACAAGGTAGAGAATTTACAGACAAAAATCTTAAGAGGGTCTTTAATAGAAAATAGTGGCATATACTGCACAGATAAGGCTAGGGGGGGGAGAAAGGCAGCAGGGGTAAGCAAAAAAATAACAAAAATATATATAAAAAAAGAAGGCACAGGCAGGTTATAGGAAGTTTTGATAGTGTGCTATCAAATCTATATTAGGTCCTCTGTTTTTGCAATCATAAAAATGTATCATTTTGGCTTCAAATGTCTTTCTTTCTTGGTGCTTTTGCAATTAAATTTAAGGTCATGTATGGAGTGGTTAAAGTGGTTCCCAACTGGAGTGCAATAGTTTTCTTCGTCATGATGTTTGATGGAGTATCTGGGCAGATTCATCCTTTTATTCAGTTGCTGGCAGGTTTCGCCGACGTAACACCCTTTTCTACATTTGGTGCATTGAATCATGCATACAACATTTTGTGAAGTCCATGAGTACGATCCTTTAATGTTGTATGTCTTGTTGTTGTGGGTGGCTGTGTTGCTGGTACATATGTGTTGGCAGAGTTTGCATTGAGCTTTGTTGCATGGTTTGCTTCCATTATCTGTGTGTGTTGTTTCAGTATGTAGTTTCCTACTCACCAGCTTTTGTTTAAGATTAGCTGTTTGTCTGAAGGCCAAGATGGGGGGTTCAGGGAAAATTTCTTTTAACACCCCATCCTCTGCTAGTATTGGCTGCAGATCCTTGATGATTTTTCGTATTTCTTCTAGGGCAGGATTGTATGTGGCTACTAAAGGTATGCGTGAGGATGTTTGTTTGTCTGTGTATTGCAACAGGTGTTCACGTGGTGTTTGTAGAGCAGAGTTAATTTTCTTATTGATGATCCTAGGTTTGTATCCCTTTTGTTTGAGTGTCTCAGACAGTGTTTTAAATGCATGTCTCTGTCATCAGTGTTGGAGCAGATGCGGTGGTACCTGGTGGCTTGGCTACGGATGATGCCTTGCTTTGTGTGGGATGGAAGCTGGATTTGTGCAGATAGTTGGATCGGTCTGCGGGGTTTTCTGTATAGAGATGTATGTAGTGTGTCCTTGTTTATTGTGACAGTTGGGTCCTGCTACAACATCTCAATGGGCTTTAGTTCTGAACCTTGACTTGGCCATTCTGTTTCTTTAAATCATTCTGATGAAGACTTCCTTGTGTTTTTCGGATCAGTCTTGGTACATAACCCAGCTATGCTTCAGGATTTTCCTGTAGAATTCTTGGATACAAAGCAGAATTCACTGTCCCTTCCCTTCAGTGATGTCAATTTGATCCAAGTTCAGCAATGCAAATCTCAAATAATGACAGGACCTCTGACTCTGTCCTGGGTGCTAAGAGTTAAAAATCTGGTACATAGTAATGAGGTCTGTTTGGAGTGGAAGATGTATTTGTTAGATGAGTTAAATTAATTGAATATGATTAAATATTAAAGGAAGTACACACAATTTGACATGATGCATTAATACAGTTATAAGAGACCACACAACATTTTAGAAGTATCACATCTTAATATATGCTGTGGTCCCTAGGGCAACTGAAACAGGAAATTTCATATTGTAAAAAAGTAGTAAAATGAGCATAATTTGTAAATTGAGGAATTTTATACCGTTAGAGGAAAATATGAAATAGATTAATAAAATTTGTGTTATACCCTAGTGTAATATTAGAACCGATAAGAAAGAACTATGTATTAAGTTGGCTTTACACCAAGCTGATTAGTTTCATTCTTTGTCATTATGGGAATGGGAATATTGGTTTGGTATGGTAGACCTTTGCTTGTACCATGCTTAAGCCTTCCTATTTCTAGGCACTTTGGCCATGGTTTGCACTAATTATTGAAGTATTTGCCATTCACAATGCCTGCACAATGTCTCCATCTGGCTCTTTCTTCTATATCATTTTGGTAGCTTTCACACTAATATGTTAATAAACAATCACAAGTAAATCTTGCTTTATTTTGCTTACTTACCATTTGCTTTATCTTAGTTATTCTTTACTATAGCTTTTTTTTTTATGCAGGAGAATCCTAAATTCGATTACCATCACTACAATTCTAGATACAATGACATGTTTACTAGACATTCTTTACATCCTGTAGCTGTCATAGCATTATTTATTTATGTTCTTTCTTTTGAAAAATGATTGCACAATGAAAGTTCCAAGAGAATGTATCAGAGTTTGTAATTGTAAATTCATTCCCCATTATTCCATACTTGCCCCCGTATTACCATGTCCCACAGAAGACAAGCACCGCTAGTCTTTCTCGCTATCCCTTTCTCTGTGACTAAGCTGCAATGCATCTCCCCCCAGAGAAGCAGTATTTTAGAAAGCACCACTCTTCTATTGGCTGCCAGCAAGGAGAGTGATGAATGACCCTAATATATCGCGTCTAGACAGTGAGCATATATCATGAGCAGATGTATCTGTGACATGTTATTATTTTACCTTATCAGAATATGCACATACCACTCGGCCATAACTCACACAGAGGGAAACTCTTTATCTGAATGAGAAATGCGCAGAGGAGAGAGAAGCTTGCAAGGAATTGAGACTGGGAATACTAGAAATATACCTAAATATTTTGCTGTTGTATCTACTAAGCTCACTCGGATAAAGGTACTGGTTCTGTATGAATGTATTGGTATCCATCCATTTACAGATCTCTTACTCCATTCTACCTCTGTATTTCTGCTTTTCCTCATACTCTGTATTTTCTGTTCTGATACTACATGGCACATATCGAATCACAAAGTAACTCTTCATTTGCTTTATCCTAGTGCCTGACTCTAGGGCCTCATAGACTGACCACAGTCTCAGTTGCACTCACTGTACATCATATCATATAGATGTATAATAAATTATATTTTCCTGTGTATTGATATCAGAGCATGGAACATAGCAGCCAAATTAGGCAAAATGGAACCCTTAGGTCTTAGACCAATGCTTGGTGACCAGGGTACATAGGTGAAGAATATATAAGTAGAAGAAGCTTCCATCGGGAGTGATACAGATTAATAATGTGATAAATGGATATCCTCAGTATAAGACATGTCCTAAGACCAAATAAGTTTTAACACTTACAACATTTGAAATGTGATGGGGTGGGTTTAATGGTCTCTACCTGCCATCAAGGTCTATGGTCTATGGAGCAGCATATTTGATCTCCACTGTACCCTTCAATTCTGACAAAAAATACCTTCATGTTTGAATTAGATGTCTTAATTTAATCCCACCATAAACCTACTTTATTTATGTTTTTTTAGCATTGTCAACTTTTTATCCTAATGCCATATCATCCTACCAAACCACTGGGACATTTTCTTATAGTATGCAGCATGACAGTCTTAAACATATTCAGTCACAATACCACAACCAATAATTAATATCTCCTGAGCCCAACACATTTAATAACATAGATTTTACTTGAGATGTTTTTCTTGAGTTTTTCTTGAGATTGGACATCACCCTGTTATTATCTTGACATAAACCCTCCTGACCTTCCATCATTTTCACTCTTACTGGCAATTCAATCATTGAGGAGGATTGTCAATAGAGTTGTGGTTTCAACTTCCACACTTCCTTGTTCATTATGAATGAACTTTCTTAAGCAAAAAGGGCTAAGCTGACCCAGTATAATGTATATTTTAATAATTAAAGAGACTTTAAATAAACTTCAAAATAGAAAAAGGCTCCAGGCACTCAAGGGTTCCAGCTCAGGCAGATTTATTGAAGGAGAAGGACAACAACGTTTTGACCTCACAATGAGGTCTTTATCAAGTTCTGGTGACTTTAAATAAACTTCAGTGATTTAACTAAACGTTATACTGGGTCTTTCTGTAGCAGCAGCTCCTTTGGATTGGACCTTGAAAATGTATGGTGAAGTCAAAGAGTTGAGATGACAACTATCCTGAAACTTTCTCTTTAGTGAATAGGCCCCATAGGTTTCACTTATTAACTAGTGAGTTGTGTCAAAACAACAAATGTATACCACCTCTTTCATGTTAAACATATCCCTTCATAATGCATACGATTTATAGGGTATAGCATATGATTCTTGTTTTGCTGGTAGAATAATAATGACCAATAAGTACACAAAACAAAGCAATGTGCACGTCCAGTCAATACCATTCAAAAGAACACCATTCTAATGCATAAATATTGGGGATATTGGGGATATGGCCATATACTGCTTAAACCGCCATTACGTCAAAGTACCCCAAGTTTGGTGTCTAATTTTTCATGGCTGTACTGTTTACTGAGCTGAATCAGTGGGGCTGCTTTGCATTTTAACCCAAAAGAGACTCTCAAGCTATTGGAAGCCTTCTCTGGGCACCATTAATGAGGCACCTGTGTGGCAGAAAGGGCTGCTCAACCCTAAGGTTTGGTCAGAACAATATATGCCCAGGACACAATATATACAAAATCGAGGCGCGCAGAACCTAAAAAAAAAAGCATAAAAGGCACAAATATTAAGATTCCCAGGTTACTGCTAGAATAATAATGGCCAATAAGAAATAGTATTCGCTGGGCATGCGCTGGATTTTTGATTTGTTTTGTGTACTTATTGGTTATTATTATTTTGTGAGATGTAGCTGTTCAGAAATTCGGCTAGGATTTTCCTCTCCATCAGGTTATATTCTTAAAAGCATAGTGTTAAGCATAGAGTTTAGCCAGGACTATACCGAGGTTGGAGTAAGGTGTGAATTGTTGACCACAGGGACTACTACCTCTAATAGCTCAGGGGCTGCCAGTTCATTTATTAATTCAACCAAATATTTATCTCTTTTCGTGCTATGTTGATTACATTTTATTATAGGATTCCTTTTGTTTTGTACAAATAACTTATAATAGGTGATTTTGCTGGTATTTGCTGGGTATGCACTGAATGTTTGCTTTGTTTTATCTTTGTTTTATCTCCTTTATTGTACAGAGCACCAGTTCATTACCAGTGAATTGAAACTCAGAACCATTAATCAGCCTGGAATGCTTGCTATCAGTGTATTGATACTCTGCATAATTGTGCAGTTCTGCATGCTCATCATTTGCATATAGATGCTCGGCGTCATTCTATATTACAGAATCATCACTTTTCGGTGTATAAATGCTAAACGTCAATTTCACGCTCATTATCAGTCTGCAGATCCTTGTCATAATTATGCAGTGCTATGTGTTCATTATTAGTGTATAGATAGATACACAGAGTCATCATACGACGTAATGTGGTGGTTATGAATGATACAGCGTATATGTCTGTGACAGCTGGCAGACAGTTGTCAAGCAGATAAAGACATATAGCCAGTAATCGCTGTCACGTTAATGAGGCTCCAATAATCATGCATCCCTCATGTCTCACACTGCTCACTCAAGAACTGTCATCTCAAGAGCAAGAGAACAAGACATATCCTTATCTTTCTATACTTAAATTTGTGTTTGTCTATCTAGGATTGTCTGTTTGCATATATGTCAGTATCTGTCTTCATCTGTCTACCATACAACAACATGGAGATCTATATATACCTCCCCAACCGTCACCTAAAGGTTATTGCTATCATTAATCTATAGTCCAGTAGTTGCCACATGCAAAGGCTTCTCACAACAGAAGATTAAGAGCTAGTGTAAGAATGATCAGGTATGTATAAGCAGAGCCGGCCTTAGGTGTTCTTGCGCCCTGTGCGGACTACTCCTCTGGCGCCCCCCCATCCCAAAACAGGAATAAAAACTTGTAACAAAACTCCCCTTTCTCACTATCTATCCCCCTGTATCACTATCTACCACCTCTGCCCCTTCTCACTGCCCCCTCTTCTCACTGATCCCCCTCTGCCCCTTCCCCTTACTTACCTTGTTGAGTCCTGCAGTGGGAGCGGGAGGCGTCCGTTTTCCCGTGGTGCGCGCTTCACAGCTGAGCGCCGGAACAGCAATCACATTCCTATCATGCCCAGGCATATCCAGATTCCAGGATGTACTCGCAGACTTGGCATGATAGGAGTATGATTGCCCTATCTACCCTTCTCACTCCCTTCTCCCTATCTACCCCTTCTCCCTTCACTTCCCCTACACCCCTTCTCACTACCCCCTTCCCCTGTTCACTCCCTTCTCCCTATTTACCCCCTCCTAACTATCTACCCTCTCCCCTCTTTGAAGTTCACTTACCTTTCAGGAGTTCTGCGGTGGGGGTGCAAGGCCTCTGTCTCCCAGCTCTGCACTGTATGGAACAGTATAGAGTGATGGGAGTTATGATGTACTTTTAGAGCATAATTAGATCATGAAAAAGACATTGGAAAGGGTACAGCATAACACCCATCACTCTCACACCCTTACCAATCCACACACATACTCATCCACACACATACTCATCCACACACATATACCAATCCACACACATATACCAATCCACACGCATACCAATCCACACACGTATACC
>VKOC01000007.1:17810051-17902858 GCA_009364415.1 Spea multiplicata
AGCACGCTGGATAATTTATAAGCTGGATCATTAATAAGCTGGCACAGCACACTGGATCATTAATAAGGTGGCACAGCACACTGGCTCATTAATAAGCTGGCACAGCACACTGGATCATTAATAAGCTGGATCATTAATAAGCTGGCTCAGCACACTGGATCATTAATAAGCTGGCACAGCACATTGGATCATTAATAAGCTGGCACAGCACACTGGATCATTAATAAGCTTTGTAGAGAGGATCTCCATGCAGCACATTATGCGGCACAATAATCCACATGAAAAGAATAGTTATTTTTTTGTCTAGCCCTTATTATAACAGCTTTTACCATACTGACATAATTCTTTCAAAAAGAACGTATTATATATAACCCCACTGAATCCACAACTGAAAGCAGTTTTTCACATGTGCTATTACAGTATTTTAATGTTACTTTTTTTTAAAGTTATTTGGATTAGTGTTTCCAAGATTTCACTGTGTATTACAAAGTTCCAGTCCAAAGCATCTTTCTCTTGCAAGAAAGAACTGGGTTTCCCCTCTTTCATGAGTCGTTAAAGTGATGACATTTCTTCATTGTCATCTCATAAATTAAAACATGCATTACAAATTCACTCTTGCTGGCAGGAAAACCCCCAGCGGGCACGGTCCTTCATAACAAAATGTGTAAAACGTTTTTCAACTTAAGTGAATGTAGTGGGTTTGACGTATTTGGTAGCAAATACATGGATCACGAGGGAGCATCAGGAGGGGACACCAGATACATCTGGAGAGACAAACACAGAGTAGAGGAGAAAAAATTAACTGTACAGGAGCGCCCCCTGCTGGCCAATACCGGACTAACGCACCAGCAATCCTGCTTCCATAGGCTACTCCGACTGCGCAGAAGCTGTTGTTGGGGACGGCGGCAATCTCCCCTGCACATCGCGTCCCGTGATGATTATCGCTGCTACCATCTGGATGTGGCATTGGGTCTGGATCATTAGAGTTCAGGTCATAGGACCCTTCAGGACTCTATAACGGATAAAGTTACACTTTGTAATTACGCTGACATTTTTTGTTCCTCCTGTTCTATCTTGCTCCCATCTTGGTCCAACTCTTGCTCATAGTCTTGATAAATGTCCTTAAGTCTGTACGCTATGATTTCTACGATAAAATGATTCTCTGTAACACGTTATCCCTCCGGCATCACTAAATGTAATCTCTCCGCCACTCCCTATGCAGGTACACCATGCACTCTACCCTGGGACCAATCTACACAACAAGAGCTTTCCATACCATTTTATTTATACTAAATCTCTAGATACCCACATAGTTGGGCTGGATATCCTGGATTGTGTGCTGGACTCCATCATCGACAACCACCACTGTGACCCCTTGGCCCGTCACATTCCTCTCCCAGACCCCGGTAACATTGATGTCCATCCCGGGGTTGTGTCTGTTGTGCTGTAGTGAGAAGTAAAAGTAGAAGAGCAGCATTAAAAATGTAATAAATATGAATGAAAAATAAAATAATATATACACACACAGATGTAAAAATGTAAAACGCAACCCACAGGGGATTCTGCAGATTTGGTTAAATCAATGGTGACCATTTTATGATTGTGGGATTTCTCGAGCCGTGTCAGCAACTTAGCAGGAAAGAATAACCATATGAATGCTAATAAACAGTGACTGGACATGAAGTGATGTGAGGGGTTAAATGAGAAAGTTCTGTGAAGTAGGGAGTTTCTATTGGAGATAAAAGGCGGATGGGTCGGAGAAACCACATCCTGGAAACACAAACTCCTGTTTGCAGCGGGAGCATGTTATTCAAAGCAAACACATGCTATGGTGCTCCACGCCTGTTCCTCCATTACACAGATATATTTTTTATCATGTGAAACTGGCTGCCCATATATGTTAAGATCCTTTAACCTGTCCTTGTAAGTTTTATCCTGTAATCCATAGACCATTTTAGTAGCCCTTCTCTGAACTTTCTCCAACATTTCTATATCCTTCTGGAGATCCGGTCTCCAGTACTGTACACAATACTCCAAGTGAGGTCTCACCAGTGATCTGTACAACGGCATGAGCTCTTCCCTCTTTCTACCGCTATTACCTCTCGCTATACAACCAAGCATTCTGCTAGCATTACCTGCTGCTCTACTGCATTGTCTACCTACCTTTAAATCCTCAGAAATAATTACCCCTAAATCCCTTTCCTCTCACGTTGAGGTTAGGACAGTACCAAATAGTCTATACTCTGCCCTTGGGTTTTTATGCCCCAGGTGCATTACTTTGCATTTATCCACGTTAAATGCCAATTGCCACAGCTCTGACCATTTTTCCAGCTTACCTAGATCGCTTACCATTTGGCTTCTTCCTCCAGGAACATCAACCCTGTTGCAAATTTTTGTGTCGTCAGCAAATAAACATACCTTTCCATCAACACCATCTGCAATATCACTAATGAAAATATTAAAGAGAATGGGTCCAAGTACAGATCCCTGAGGTATCCCACTGGTAACAAGACCTTGTTCTGAATATACGCCATTGACTACAACCCTCTGTCACTCAGCCACTCCTTAATCCATTCAACAACATTGGGATCTAAACCCAAAGATTGCAGTTTATTTAAAAGTCTTCTATGTGGGACAGTCTCAAAGGCCTTACTGAAATCCAGATACGCAATGTCTACTGCACCACCTTGATCAATTACTTTAGTCACCCAAATGTAAAATAATTTTTTGTGCTTTTATAGTACATATTCGTGTACTTGCACTGTACCCTAAGGTGTTAATTTTTCACATGCTTTTGTTTTTCATATGAGTTATTGTGGTTGGGTGGCTAGTTAGTAGGGAATTCATAGTTAGGGCTAGAGTTAGATTTTTGGGTAGGTGGGGCTAAAAAAAAAAAAAAACCTAGAAATTTTTTTTTGTTTATACCGTTATACTGGAGCACTGACACTATTTGCTCCACTCCCATTTTCCCACAACCTAAGCCAAGATCCAGATATGGAATGCTATTGCATGTCTTACATTTTAATAATAATCAGTGTCTGCCCAATTCTGGCCCCCAATATGACAGGCTATTTAAAATTTGGCTCCTAATAAGTCACTTCCGGAGAACTTTTGCAGAGGTATATACCCCACTTGAAGGAAATATGTGCAGACCAATCCCTCATGAAATATAAGGGAAGATTTAAACAGTTTATCCCCCTCCAATATGTAGTCAAATTCTAGAAGTTATGTGAAAGTGCCAGTGGCCATACATACTCTTTCCGAGTTTATGAAGGCAAGGACTGCAACTTTGATCCACCAGGTTGCAGGTTATCCACCAGGTTATCTAGGCACGAGTGCTAAAATTGTATGGAATCTGCTACATCCATTTGTTCAAGATTCTTTTTTTTTGCTGCTGTTACCCGGTGTTCTGTAATTGAGGAAGTGTTTTTACCTACACTGTCTGTGTTTTGGTATTGTGCATTACTATACATTTGGTTTGTCACCATGTCTCTCTATGACATTGTTTTTCTGTTTGTATGCTTTGTCTTCTCCATGTAATAAAGAAGTTAAAAAAAAAAAAAAAGATTCTTTTTTGCCTCAACACAGTTGCATGTGGCACAATAAAGTCAAATCGTAAAGGGTTCCCCAAAAGAAGTGGCAAAAAAACAGGCTAAAATGGGGAGAGCTTTGCGCCAAGAGGAGCTTTTGCCGGTTAAGTTTAAGGACAAGAAGAATGTCTTCATGATCACCACCATCCATGATCACAGCACTGTATCTGTGTCAGAGGCAAAACACAGCTACTTAGACAGCCAGTAATTAAGGTGAAAATAGAGACGAAATATACCGATCAAGACTCAGAGGGACGCTTCCTGATCTGGTTTGGAATGGAAAATGACGAGAGATTTATGCTGATTAATATTTACCTGCCAAATACAGAACCTCTGAGGTGTCTCTCCAAAATCCTGCATAATGTGGAGAAGGTCAAAGAAGGTGTCCTGCTGATCGCAGGAGATTTCAGAGATTTCAACTGTATACAAGATATCGAGCTAGATAAGAAGGCGGGCCTTCATAAAGATGTCCCAAAGAATCTAATAAAAAAATCAAGAGCATTTAGAAATATCACCCAAAGTACTAACCTATATGATATTTGGAAGGTCCTTCACCCTAAGGAGTACATTAAACCTAGAATTGATATGATCTTTGGAGAACAAATTCTGATAAGATCAATCAAACAAATTACCCTCAAAGATAATTTTGTGGTCAGATCACAGTTTGGTGATCTTTGAGTTAAAGGACAAATTAAATAGGCCACATAAAACAACTTGGCATTTAGATAATTTTCTTCTTTATCCAAAAACAACAAGGACTTTATCTCAGAGATGACTAAGTTTTTCTTCTTAGAAAATAGACCAGAAGACATGACTCCAACTGGTGGCCACCTTATAAAGATTAAAAAGATGAATAAGGCAAAGTCAGGTAAATCAAGATCTATACATTTCCCTTTACAACCTTTACAATCTTCTGTAAATAAATTAAATCCGTCTGCCAAAGGCATAAAGGAAATAGACGATATTCAGAACTCTATTAATCAAATAGAATTAGAACAAACATTAAAAAACATGGAAAAAAAAATGATTTTATAATAAAAGGAATAGACCCGATAAATTAATGACAAACCAATTTAAAAAAAGCGGGCTAATAGTAGAATAGATAGGTTGGTAATGGGGGATAAAGTATACAGATCGCCAGATAAGGTGGCAGGAGCATTTTCAGATTACTACAAGAAACTATACACTTTGCCAAAGGTCCCTTCCGAGGAGAATATAACAGAATATGTGTCAAAAACTGACATCCCAAGTATATCTGAGGAGCAGAAGCAGATTCTGAATAGACCACTAGAGAAAATAGAATTAAGTAAAACTATAGATAAATTTATTAAATATAAAACCCTGGGCCCTGACGGGTTTAGCAACTATTTTTTTTTAAATATTCAAGGAGGACATAATAGACTACCTTTTAGAAACTTTTAGAGCGATTGCTCAGACAGGCCAATGTCCTAGGGAGATGCTCCAGGCTAATATTATCCCGATCTTGAAACAAGATAAATCTCCGGAGGAAGTAACAAACTACAGACCAATCTCTCTGATTAATGTGGACGTGAAACTCTATTCAGCCATATTGGCGGAGAGACTGAAATCGGCCCTACATTCCTGATCCACAAAGATCCGATCACTATTGGACACTCTGGATTATGCAGGAAGGAATAATGTCCCCCTCCTGACCCTGTCTCTGGGCGCAGAAAAAGCTTTGACAGGGTCCGGTGGGGGTATATGAGTAGTGTGCTGATGGCATTCAGAATAACAGATTGGAGATACGGAGCAATAATGTCGTTGTATTCTGCCCCCAGTGCTAGGGTGGTGGGATTGGGTATCTGCTCAGAGTGGTTCAATCTTCAGAATGGAACCAGACAGGGGTATCCACTCTCCCCTATCTTGTACATTTAGTCCCTAGAGCCATTCGCTATTAACATTAGACAAAATAAAGATATTAAGGGACTTCATGTTAAGGAGGGGGAACTAAAGGTGCTATATGCAGAAGATGTCGTTGTCTCACTGACAAATCCGATGGATTCTATGACAGCTTTTATGAAAGAGGTGGATAAATACAGTTATGTCTCTAATTACAAACTGAATTTGAATAAGACCGTAGCCCATTTTACAAATATCAATAAAGGGAGTGCTGACCAAATACAAAGGAAATTTCGGATAGAAAATTCTAGAGGAGATTATGTCTATCTGGGCATTAAAATTCCCAGAAATATTAACAAAATTATGGAGATCAATTTTCTACATTTATTAAAAGTAACCAAAAAACTATTAATGTAATGGAAACACCTTGAACTGTGATGGTGGGGACGAATTAACACTTTAAGATCTTATACTATGCCCAGGTGGACATACCTCTTTCGTATGGTCCCAATGCCTATTTCCCCTAGCTGACTTGAACTAGTACAAACAAACAACTTTTCAAACTTTTGTATGGAAGGGCAGTAGACCGAGGATCAGTAAATATACTTTAAACTCTAGGATCTCCAAAGGAGGGACAGGCTTCCCGTTGGTAAAACAATATAGTTAAGACCCAATCAGAGGCCTACGTAGAAGCAGGATGGTATAAAATCGAATCTGAGGCATGTGGGGTGAAGGACCTAAAATCCATTATATGGTCAATTAAATCCTCAGAGACAATAAAGATAGCCAGAGAAAATAATATGATTCTGGGTAAAATGATTCCAGTATGGTACGCATTTAAAAACAAGTTAGGCCTTAAAGATAAATTAATCAAGTCTTTGAAGTGACAAACACTGGAGTGTATAATTGATGATCTTCCACTTACAGATCGGAAACAAGCAGGGATCAATGTCCTTAAGGACCTATTAATAGATGACAGGATTACACCCTTGGCCATATTGAACCAACAATATAATCTCTCTAATTCCAATATTTTTAAATACTTCAGGATAAAAAATTGTCTAAAAACCATCTGGATTCCTCTGGGGGAGAAATGATCGAAGAGCTTTCCAGAATATTTAAAAAGCATAATGATAAAAAATACTAGCTACATGTGTTACATGTATAGGCCTAAAAGACCACCCATCAGCAATAATCTCAAGTATCCCGAAATGGGAAAAAGAGCAAAACGTTCAGATACCACGAGAAGAATGGTATGCCCACTTTGCCAGAATCATAAAATGGGTTCATGACCCATCTTTGTTAGAAACACAATACAAAGTCATAAATAGATGGTATTACATACCCACAAGATTGGCAGGGACTTGTTGGCGCTGTGAGGATGGATGGGTCATATCTCCACATTTGGTGGAATTGCAGAAAAGCCACCAAAATGTGGATTTCCTAAAGAGGGCCGGCAATATTATCGTCCCTAGCCTCAGTTCCTCTGCATATAAGTTGGCCTCCTATGTCTCAGATGGTGTTTGCAATCCCCAGCTGTTTAGCGACTAAAGAAATTATAGCCAGAGAGTGGAAGCAAAATAAGGATTTTGAGCGGTATAAATTTGAAAAACAATTAAGGTACTAACTCCGAATGGAACTGGGGGTCAGCAGAACAATACGATATCTCCAAAAAAACATAAGATCTGGGAGGACTAGGCACTGGACCCTCCTTCCCAGGGGTCATATATTAAATAATAAATTGTTTTTTACGGACAGCACTATGCACTTTTGTTCTTGATTTCAGGTTACCTCCTGTTCCTAGATAGTAATCAATATTAATCTAGATTTTTTTCTAGTGACACCCTTGGTCTGAATTTCTTGGGATTTCTCTTAGTTTTACTAAGAGTAAGTTCTATATCAGCAGGCAATATTGCATGCCTCTGGTGAAGTAGAGCTTCCTCTACGAAACACGTAAGGCGGATTATCACACACAGCATGAACCAGTCGGATCAAGCTGAACCAGATAAGCGCTGCAGAGTCAGCGTCCACCTCCCCTCAGAGAGACTGAATCAACACTTGGGATGCTGCCTCAACTCCCGGATGAGTCGGCACTCTGCGTGAGTTTAAGCGGATTCAGAGACTACTGTGTGGGGACTTGTTCCTCCATAAGGCGCCCTGTTTCTCTGCTAATTTGTGAGTGTTCTTAATCTTATTTTAAATAATGAATTGTTTTTTACGGAGAGCACTATGCACTTTTGTTTTTGATTTCAGGTTACCTCCTGCTCCTAGATAGTAATCAACATTAATCTAGGTTTTTTCTAGTTTCCAATGGTCTCAATTTCTTGGACTTTCTTTTAGTTTTACTAAGAGTCAGTTCTATATTAGCAGGCAATATTGCATAGCATTTGTATACACAATTACTTTGCCACAAACTATATTGCCGCACATTTCCGAACACTGTTTATAGTATCCGGAAACAGCTCTGGACTCAGTGTAACACTTGATGTTACTTGCATAAACATTTATTTCCATGGCTTTTTATATTTGACTATATTAATTTCTTACATGCTAAAACACTGTTTGATTGCTTCTGCCTGATTTGCTTTGTTGTTTTTTTTGTTACCTCACATCATATCAATCTTCTATATCCTAAAGCACTGTTTGATTGCTTCTGCCTGCTGACACTAGTTAGTAATTGGAATTTGGTTTTCTCATTTTTCTCACTATATCTGTGAAATAATCGACATAGAAGCATACCTGGGAACTTCTCGGCTCCAGCTACCAGGAGCCTTTCCTTGCGGGACGCGGCCAGGACTGCACACTGTCGCCAGCGGGCGGTCCCGCTGACGTTGGTGGGCGGTCCCGCTGATGTTGGTGGGCGGTCCCGCTGATGACGGTGGGCGGTCTCGCAGACACTGGTGGATGGTCCTGCTGACCTGAAGGCAGCACGAAACACCCCCATTTAAAGGAAAAAATGCTCCCGCGACCGAAAGGATTCGGGTCTTGCCCAGGAGAACCGGAGGAGCAGCGCTCACCCGGCAATCTCTGGGTAAACCCGGAGAGTTCCCAGGTATGCGTAGAAGGTTATCACATTATTTTTTCATTCTTTAACTTTTTTTTTAAGTGAATTTGATTACTTCTGTCTGAATTTTTTTTCTGACTAACATTGTTAAATACCACCGCTCCTGGTTCTGCAGTATTTTTTTTTCAAATACACGTTTTTCATTTGGAGGTTTTGTGGTTACCTCATCAACTGAACCAGTATCTGAATATCAGGAATTTCTCTTCACTACATGATGGCTTTGGGTTGAATTGAGAACTGCTAAACTGTCCCAAATGGGATACAGGCCAAGACCACCAATTTCAGAAAATTACGAATTTGAAATTTTCTGATTTGCATGGAATTAGTAGCTTTAGTAAAATATGCAGTGGGTGGATATTTCATGGGTGATGGGGAAAAATCACGGTACTGAAGTAACTAAAGTGAGTAGAGGTAACAAAATAAGCAGTTGTTGAGGTTACTAAAACAGCCAATATAAGGAGACTACAAAGCACATTGGATTTGGGAAGAATCCATGAGGACCCAAGCTGTAAAATGGTGAGTAACTCTAAATGGGTAAGTAAAAAAAAGACCTGGTAAATCTCAGTTTCAGATAGACTATTCTTATGTGAGACCACTGGCGTTACTACAGGGGTTGCAGCGGGCCGTGCCTCTTTAGGGGTCCGGTGCGATCCCTCCCTTCTGTTCAAAATTGTTTAGAAAGGTCCCTTCCAACCTGGACCGCACCGATCCAGTCGGAAGCCTTTTCTAAACTATATTGAAAAGGCACAGGGAGACAGGTCTTATCGGGGTCACAATACGTCACGTGACCCCGCAGTGAAGCCCAGGCTGCTTGCACAATGTGCGCGAGCAGCCGAGAGAAAGCTGCATGACTGGTGAGTGGTAAACGGGGGCAGGAGGTGGGATATATGTATATGTGTTTGTATGTATATATGTATTTATATATGTAAGCATGTATATATACTTGTGTGTGAGCATGCATGTGTACTTGTGAGTGTGCGTGTAATTTGTGTGTGATTACATAGGTTGTATGTTTGAAGGGGGGCAAGGGCAAAGAATGCACAGACTACCTGTTGAAGTTGGGGCCCCCCGGCAATTTTCGCGCCAGGGCCCATAGTTTCTCCTAAGAACAGCCTACTAGAGGCCCCCTCCTTATTTAATCAATCACTGAAACTCTGCTATTGTCTAGTTTAAATAATACACAATATTCCCTATCTCTCCAGCTTTTGCAAGGTCTTACTGTATTTCTTTTTACTGTTAGAAGTAGTGTTTCAGCCCTGAAAGGAGGAGGACGGGAACCATAAAAGAATCATAATGTACACAGTGTCAAAATATGACATCAAAACATGTTATCCTCTAGATTAGAGGTAAGTGATGAGTTGATACCAAACTGGACACTGTCCAGCCTCCTCGTACAGACTATGGGCCCTGGCCTTGGAAGGGGTTCTGCTTTTGGAGAGGTGGTACAGGGGGTCCATTAGGGCTACTTCTTCCCCCTCGTACGGAGTGCCACATTTCCCCAAGTACCAGAGCACTTGCGTATTGGGAGGAGATTTATGTGTGGTGTTTTACTCTTCATAGGTTCAAGACTTACAGGACAGAGACCTCTATGACCAGTATTTGCACCAGGATCTGATGTCCAGACGGTTTTGGTCAGAAGTCAGGGAACTGCCCGTGTTTACCATCCTCCCCACAGACTACTATAGTGACCCCATCTAAATTTAATGTTATTTGTGCACAATGCATGGGTGATGCTTGCAAAGGCTTTTCTTTTTTTATAACATTCGCATAGAAAGGAAGAGTAAAATCTTTTGGTATTTCTTGCCGCCTGCATCACTTTTTTTAACTTTGCATAGGTGTATGCAAGCAATGACATCTCAAGGTTGGTTGAGATCTAGGCCTTTGGGTCGCGGGTAAGTTATCATTTCCTTCCAGTATGGATCTTCATGTTCAACAGCAGAGCTACGGCTTTCTGAGGTGTCCAAAATGCCATTTCCCCCTATATCTGATATCTTCTGCTGTGCACAGGGTATTATAATCTGGAACCCGATAACACATCTAACCAACACTATGATCAGCTCTATTATTAATAAAAATATATATACCTTTGAATAAAGAATCCAGGTCTGTTTTTGTCAGTGTCTTCACTGCTGCAAACACTTCTCACTTCTGACACTTAAACATACACTTAAATAGCTCTCTGTTCGTAAAATCTCCAGTGTTTCAAAATCAAAGGTGCATATAATTATCTTACAGTACGTGTACAAGGAGACCAGTAACATATACACATCATTACTCAGAATGCATGCACAGAAATACACCTTTGTAAATTTAGGTTTATAAATCACATTATGTACAGTATTTAGCTTGAAAAGTGATGCATGTGGTAACTGCAAAGACAAAGTCCCAGGAAGACAATAGTGTGTGTGAGGCTGTTAACCCCAGGGAGATGATTAGCATGGCATTTGGGCGCAGGTGCTACAAAGGTCATGCATATGGGTGGAGCAATTGGAGAGCAGGGTGGGCCAATGCGCCATCCCCCTGTTCAGTGGAAAATCCATGCCAGTTTTTCCAAGGTTAGAGGTCTGCAGGATCCGGTCCGGGATTACTATGGGAACTGCATCAGGCCCAGGTGCTGGGCATTAAAATCTCCTGGAGCCTGAGCTGAGGGAGACTGTTGTGGGAAGAGGACGTTTCTCTATGCTCCCAGGGCAAGGGGAGGCCCTGAAGAAGACCATTCCTGAGCCAAGTGAGGCATTGCCTACCTGGACCTTTCGTGTGCTGTCTGGAGGAGGTTTTCCAGAGCCTGGCGTAGCTGGGTCTGGCTGGGAGGTCAAGTTAGTGGGTGATTAAGCTGGTCAGTCTGGGCCAGCATTGTTTAGTTAGAGAGGGCTCCAATTGGGAGCTAGGTTTTTCTTTTTGATTTGGTTTTGAGCAGTTAAAAATAAAGCACTGTTGCTACAAGTTGGTGTTCTTGACTGATTGCCCTAGAGGACTGTGATTAAGACCTCAAACTGTGGCATTTATGGCCCTCGTGCTACAGGGTTTGTCACAATGTAAAAACAAAATGCAATCACAAAGAGTCCAACTATGTGCCTGACAAATTCAACATTGTATTTAGACTTGGGGGTGCTGCTGGTACTTTATTGCTGTTTTGCTCTACGGGGCCATCAAATATAGAGTGTGCGTGTGATCGAATTGCAATATTTGATAGTAAGAAGGATATGCATTGACATTTTATTCATCAACAATGTCTCTGGGTTATTCATTCACTTCCACTAGGAGGCAGTGCTGTCTTTATTGTCACCTCTGGATTATTTGGTCTTTTTCAAAACTATACAATCAGTTGGTCAAGTCAAAGAGCAGCAGAACACGGATGAGGGGGAAGACAATTCTAGAGGCATCTGACATTAAAAGTACACATTGTTAACAAAAAGTGAAGGACTTCCGACAGGAGTAAGTCTGGTTAATAAACACAATCCAATTTTGTGGACAGGGTAACACTCAATATTATATTTTAAAAAGTATACTACCTACCCAAAATGTCATTTTCCAAGTACGGTAATACTTTCATTACACTGGCAGATTGGTGTTTTTGTAAAGAAAAATAGGGTATTTTGTGTCTGACAGGGCTGTACACTTACACACCTAGAAGCTGCAGCAACCCCCAAGTTTACACATAAGATGGAATACATTAGTAATACGCCAGGTTAATTGCTTTATTATTCACCCCTAAAGCTATGGCTGTTAAATGAAGCACATTGGAAGTTGGGATATCAGGGAAACCCTTAACTTAACATTTATATTAAGATAAATCACTTTTCAACTTGTTTGTTAATTTTTGAACTCTGTCTACCATGTTGCACTTTATGACCAGGGCACAAAGGATGTGGGATCAACATATAAGGGCCCCACTTGAGAATGAACTCCAGAAATTCCCATCATAATAGCTGGGCAGTGGCTTTGAGAACAGATGGGTCTAGTTCATACCTGGGAACTTTCCGCATTTCACCCAGAAACTCCGGGTGAAGCGTCCCATCTTGGGGTTCACTGCGGGGTAACGCCAGGTAATGGGAGCAGTATTGTGGCAGGTCTCACTCTCCGCCCACGTCCCCTCCAAAAATGACTGCCCGCCGACGGTGAGCAGGACTTTCTACCTGCATCCTGCAAGGGGGGCTCTATGTAGCAGGAGCCAGAGAGTTCCCAGTCATTGGGTCCCCAGGCAGCCTTTAGTGTGTGATGGAATGGGATGGAAGCAGGCAGGGTGTAGGCGATTAGTGGATGTGACTAAATACTGGTCCAACATTAAGCATGGTAGAATCTTTCATGTACATACAACTGTAACTTTCTCTAGATGGTAAACTAATTTAAGCACAGCTGTACTGAGAAGGTAGTAAATGGGTGAAGAAGCCTCCCACTAGAAGTGGTAGAGGTTAATACATTGAGATAATTTAAATTCATGCATGGGATAAGCATAAAGCTAACTTGAATATAAGCCTAGACTAGTGACTGATTAAAAAAAATTGAAAAAATAATAGGTCGAAAGTAAGCCTAGGCAGGATAGGTTGGGGTACGTAGCCTGTGTTGCTTCCCCCCCCCAAAAAAGCATCCCAAGTACATGTGTGCTGGGATACCTTTTAACTATACCAGCCTGGCATACCCAAAATATGTACATTGACTGGAATGCAAACCATTTGTGTGTACATTAACATCAGTACCAGAAACTCTATTATATTGGTGGAGCTTGTCATCACCAGGTACAATTTTTCTCTTGAATGTGTCAGCGTTTTGTTTTGATGTCCCTGACAAAAATACTACTTTTAGTATTTTTAGACACAACTAAACTACATATTTTGATCAGGGCTATCTTTAACACAGCAATGCAAAAGAACAAAAAAAAACTGATTTAAAAAAATACAAATGTGATGCAATAACCCAGTGCCTAAACAGATCCCAGTGACCCCGTGCCTTCCCAACAGACAAATAAAATTGAAAGTAATTCTTTTGTCCACAACCCAAAAACATTGCCAAAAAATCAATAAAATGTGTAATGAAGTGTTTTGGCCCTTTAATATCCCATGAAACAAACCCATATGCTTTTTTCGTTTCATTTACTTTGTCATGTGAAAGTCTATATGTGAAATTTGAAAGGGTGTGGAAAAAAATGCATTTTTATTTTATCACATACTTCTATAGAAGACGGTGTAAAATTGGCCGTGTGAAAAATGGTAGAATCACGCTTGTGAAATGCATTAGGTTTGTAGGAAAATATTTTGAAGAGGGTAAGTGTGATATGTTAGCTTACTTTACTAGGAGGGTGGTAAATAAATAGAACAGCCTGCGATCAGAAGCGGTAGAGGAAAATTTAACATGCATGGAATAGGCATAAACCTATCCTAAACTAAACAGGACTAATGACTGATTAAGGTCCCAGTATTTACATCAGGAAAAATGGGCAGACTAGACGAGCCAAAGGTTTTTATCTGCAGTCACATTAAAAAAGATAGTCCCTGCATACGAAACATGGAGTTTGAAATTAGCGATGCAGTTTTTTTTTGAAAGTATCAAAATAGAAAAATCCTAGCCATATGAGGTGTTGACAAATACTTAAATGTTTGATTTATTTCTCCATTCTCACTAGCTATGTGTAATTATTATAAATACAAGGGTTTTTTTGTATTTTCCTCATTATATAGATTATTTTCAAACTAGATTGTAAACTTGCTAGCCTCTTTACCCAACAAATCGGTTTGCCTCAGTCTGTCGGTTGTAGCTGTGAATGTATGGACTGTAACAAGCGCTGTGTGAATTGCTGTATGAAAATATGAGAAAAGGAAACTAAGGATGAAAAAAGATAAAGTGCTGAAAACAGCCTTTACCCATAAGGTGATATACTGGGAAATGCTACCAACAGAGCCCTGCTCACGCATACACCTCACACTCTCCTGTGCTCCTAGAAAAAGGGGAGAGGGTGGGTGGTTTGGGCCCCAGAGTTGTGCCCATTAACGGCGGGAACTTCTCCTGTCAGACAGATTTTTATTTGCCATCAAATTATACGCTACTAAATAAAACACCAATATTTTATCAGGAGCTTTTTTGTCACAGGCTCAGCAAACGTTACATGTAAATCCGTGCGCAGTTTGGCAGCTATCATCTCTTATTTCGACGCACGGTGTCACCCTAAAACTGCCGCAGCGCCTCTGACGTCACTGTTGCTATGGGTACCACTTCGTTCTTCGCACAATTCTACCTAGCGAGCAGCGTTCGCTACCGCAGCAGTGCGTCACCCCCACGCATGTTTCCAAAGAGTTCTAAACACTAGAAACAAAAACGATCTTCCTTTTGCCGTTATTAAACAGACGGCCGATTCGTTTCAATGAATATGGACCTGAGAGTAAATACACGCTGTTTCACATTTGTCTGACCCGCATTCATGTTTAACTCGGCTCATAACTGAGCATTCCCGGTTTTGGTCTTTCTTCGTTGTGGCACCGCGCTGATGTTGCCACGCATTCTGCATCATTTAATGTTGGCATGGTTACAAACATAGTGGGCGCGCTTAACATGAGCTCCGCCCCTTTGCTTCAATATATTATCCCGACCACGCAAATGACGTAAGCGCCAGTCTGTCTCACGAGTTTTTTTTTGCGTGTGAATCATTATGAGTGGAAACACAAATCCTAGAATCCCAGGTTGTAGCTTGCGTGATGTAATGATGCTATTTTGCATTTAATGGCTGCTTTGTTTGTGTTATAAGGCGCCATGGTGTAGGATGGAAGTGTGTGCGTGTCAGTGCAGCACACGATTGATGATGTGGTAGAGATAATATCTGCTTCCACTCAGGATCTGGAATGAAACCCTTCTTGACGAGGTGTTTTCACTCACTTCAATTCACAACCAAAATATTCAGTGTGACCTGAACAAAAACACATTGCGCTGCGCCCGCGTTAGATTTCTGGCTCTCTGGTGTGGATAAGTGTGGAGTAAGATCACTGGATCCCTTGATCCTTGATAGGATGACACAGCCAGGGATACAATTCACAATAACCCAATTCTTCACAGTGTCTGTAAAATGTATGTGTGTGTCCTGGGAAATAGGCTGTATAACACGATGTATTGTACACTGCTTTTTGTGTGTTTCAAATGGGAATTAACAATGAGACAAGGTCAAAAAATAGTAGCTTTTTTACTCCATCATAATAGTAAATGGCAGTATAGAATTGTTTGGCAACCTGATGCCATGGGAAACTATCTGATGCATTTCATCATACGGGTCTTCTGTGCCATCAGGTTGCCCAACACTCCTGTGCAGCCTCTTTTATTCTAAAGCTCCTGCTTCTAGCCATTTGTTGATGTCCTTCTCATCATTTATTCATGCTTTGAGTTGTTTCCATTTTTTTTGTATAATGTAATTATTTATGTGGGAGGACTCGTATCTCCCAAATCAACTTTAATCAACAAAACCAATGTATCAATTGTGTGTGTGTTTGTGCGCTAAATATATAAAAAGAAAATCATCTTTGGGTTATGTTAATCTTGGCTGTATTTCTGTATTTGTAACCTTGGCTACAGTTTGTGTGTCCTTTAGGTTTAATGCTCTGGCTGTTGCTATGGATCTTAAAGCTCATTTGGTCCTCGATTAGCCTATAGATTGTTAAGACCTTCACCGAAGTATCTCCTCTCATCTAACTACTGTTCGGTAGGCAGCAAACTCCTGGTGGTGTCTCAATACCCAGAGCTGTAGGATAAAGGCAGCTGTTTCAGGTGTAAACACTACCAGTGAAGGTGGACATCATTACTCTATGTATGTTTAGAGGATAATCATTACTGAGCAGCACATTTAAACACCTTTTTAACAAAGATCAACTATGTATTCTGCATCCAGATAGCTGGTTTGAGGGAAGCAAACATACACGAACACGTGGTTGATGCCAGAGGAGGTCCCTGCAGGTGACAAATAGAGTCGTTCCCACGGCCCTTTAACTCCTGATGGCGCAACCATGGTCTCCCTGCTCCAAGAGTGAAAGTTCTGTACAAGCTCCTCTATTGGTTGTGCGTATGGACCTTTAACTCTTGGAGCCAAGCTGCGGGACCAGGATTTTAAAAGTCTGCACAAGTGACTCTATTGGTCACCTGCAGCAGCCTCCTTTGCCATCAACCAATGGCAGAGGAGCTCCCTGCCGCCGACCAATAAAGTCGCTCGTACAGACCTTTAACTCTTTAACACCAATGGTCTCCCCAGGCCAAGTTCCATGTCAGGAGTTAAAGGGCCATGCGACCGCCTGCAGGGGCCCTGCCAGCGACCAATAGAGTCTTTCTTATGGCCCTTTAACTCCTGACAGCGAACCTACGGATTCCCGCACGGCCCTTTAACTCCTTATGGCGCAACTTGGCCTGGGGAGACCATGGTCTCCTCGCTCAAAAGGTTAAAGGTCCTTACAAGCGACTCTATTGGTCATTTGTACGAACCTTTAACTCTTGGAGCAGGGAGACCAGTGGTCTCTCCCGGCCAAGTTGAGGCACCAAGATTTTAAAAGTCTATATGAGCGACTTTATTGGTCGCCAGCAGGGGGCTCGTCTGCCATCAACCAATGAAGTACAGGTGTAGTTCATTGGTTATGGCAGAGGAGGCCCCTGCAGGCAACCAATAGTGTTGCTCGTACGGACATTTAAAATCATGGCGCCAAAGCTGCTGTGTATTGCGTACCGCGTTAACCCCGTATTAACCCCTTCTACAAAAACGACAAAAAACAAAGAAAAAAAAAACGAAACGAAGAATGTACATGAATATTCGCCCGAACCGAAAACAGGAACGGGTAAATATTCGTGGAAGATTTTTCCCCCCCACGAAGACGAACAGGAAGAGTTGGCCGGTGCCCAAGTCTAATTTCTATTGTGTAGCGCTGTGGAATATGATGGCGCTATATAAATAAAAAAAAATACTTTTAGACCCTTGTATTGCAGAAGAGTATATCTTTTGGGAAAATAACTGTTTTACTGTATAATTCATTTTGTGCAGGATGTATATTCTTGAAGAGAGTCACCTGTTCAGTATCTGGATACCAACAAGGCTGTATTATTTCGTGGGAAATCCTGGTTAGTTTCATTGCTATTTATGTAACAGAGTTATTTATAGATGAAAAATAAACTTTGCAGAACATTCCACATTTCAATCTCTTCTGGAGCTGGAAGGTTTTGTGTTGCAAATCAATTATACTGTATTTTCAATATTATTACACACAATGGACTATATTACTACAAAAAGTAATAAACAACTATTTGGGCTGAGACAGCATTTACACCAGGACTGGATCCTTTCTTTGTGTTTATGGCTGCATCTTTTGGTCAATGTATATTGGACAGTGCACACTTAATGTCTGTCAAGCTTCTTTTGGTTGCTATGTTTAATATAGATTTTTTGCTGAAAGAGCAGGACCCTCTTGTCCTCCTGTTCCATTATCTATACTGATATTTAAATTATCTTCCCTGTACCCTATTGTAATAGCCCTACAGAATCTGCTGGCGCTATATAAATAACTGTAATATAATGTACACTCACTGGCCACTTTATTAGGTACACCTTGCTAATACTGGGTTGGACCACCTTTGCCTCCAGAACTGCCTTCATTCTTTGTGGCATACTTTCTACAAGGTGCTGGAAACATTCCTCAGAGATTTTAGTCCATATGGACATATGGTAGGCTGTCACATTTAAATGATGCTCAATTGGTACTAACTCATCAGACCTGGCAACGTTCTTCCAGTCTTCCGTTGTACAATTTTGGTAGGGCTGTGCGAGTCAGGATGAGCTGTAGAGGTTGTTCAGATGGCTTGATTAGGATGATGGCTAAGAGCGTTATGAGGGAAGTTTGTATCCTTCTCAAAAGAGGTGGGTTTTCAAAGAGCTTTTGAAAATCATGGATGAGGGAGAATGTCTGACAGAACTGGTGAAATCCTGAATATGGGAGCCAGAAGAGGAATGAAGAGGGCGTTTAGAGGTATATTTGGATAGGAAGGTAGAGATATATGGGGGTGCAGAATTGGTAACTGCTCTGCAGGTCAGGTTCTGGAGTTTGAATTTGATTCTGGAGGGTATGGGGAGCCAGTGGAGCAATTGTCAAAGAGGAGCAGCAGATGAGGAACGGTGATGGAGAAAGATTAATCTAGCTGTCGTGTTGACGATGAATAGGAGTGGTGAAAGGCAGGAAAGGGGGAGATCAGTTGGTAGGGAGTTGCAATAATCCAGATGGGATATCACATGAGAGTGGATTAGTATTTTGGTTGTTTCTTATTTGAGGAATGGGCAGATTTAGGAGTTGTTTTTCAGGTGAAGGCGGCAGGATTCAGGATTTGGCGAGGGACTGAGTGCGAGGGATGAAGGAGAGAGCAGCGAACTTGGTCTGTCAATTGGATAGTGAATTTGTCAGGAATTGTGGACAGAGCAGATGGTGGGATTGCCATATGTTAATTTTTGCAAATTTTACGTAAAGATTTTTAAGAGATTAGAAGAAAAAATAATGGGAGTTTCATCATGTTGGTGGGATCAGACTTTTAGCAGGGGTGAAATAAGCGGCTTACTTTGTTTTAGGATGCAGATATCAACGAACCCATTTCATATCCACATACCTGGGCATCCAAGGTACGTCCAAGAACGTTAGCCAATTAAGCCCAGGGCTAATGAGCAAATCACGTCAATCATGTGAATTAAAAGAAATTCTCTTGAGCTCTTCCTCTTTGCTTCAGGCTCTCCTGAGTGTCTAGCAGGCTTGTGAGCTGAAGGCAGTGAGGTGTTGCTGGGTTTATATAGAACCCAACTCCTTGGGTAGAATAGGGGATTGTTCTTCCCTATATATGTTTCCCTCTATCTGACAATGCCAATGCTCACCCTACATAGGGCAACACAGTAGGTAGGTAGTATACTTCGAAATGGCCTTGGTGAGGTGGTGTGCTGTCTCACCGCATATACAACGAGCGTGCCGTGTACTATGCTATGCGGTTTGTGCAGGTTTTTTTCTGACATTTTTCTGACGTGTTCAGCTGACATAAATGAATAATGAATTTGCTGATACTAAATATTTTAGATGGAATGACACTATTGAATTTGCTAGTAAAATAGCTGAAACTGACACGCCTAATTCAGCATTTGGCAACAATGAAACATATTTATAGTTGGATAAACCAGACGTTACCAAATCCAAGGATCAGTCCCATAACTGGCTCATATGGTAAAACCTGCGAAGACTCAGCCCCTAAAACACAATAATATTAAGCGTAGATGAAAATGTCTACTGGTGCGCGGATGTTTGTAACAAGACTTTTACGCGCCAAATTCATATCAAATCCTATTTGAATCTACCCCGTCCTCAAATTTGTGGGCTCTAATGCGCATAATAGAAAGAAACAGAGGCCCAAAGCCCTGACAGCAAAGCCAGAGAGATCGGCTTCTAATAAACTGAAGTAAAATGCCACGTGATCCCGGGGAGCAGGCGGACATTGCTCCAGAGATCCTTCCAGTCCAAACAAGGGGACCGGTAGAGTCTTGCATGGCTCCCAGATAGAAAAGTTCTGCTAGTTGAGTTTCATCAAGCACTTGTTGTTTTCCCCATTATGCTTCCAATTATTGTGTCTCTGGCGAGGTATTTTTCCGGGGGCCAAGAAGGCCAGCTGCCCACGCAACGGCTCCTCGCCTCTACTTCTGGAGCAGCTGTGGCCCCTGCCTGGGATATGACCTCTGACCTTGCCCAAGCGCCAAGCTTTCAAGTTACCACTCTGGTACTTCCTGTAAAGCTTACTTTATAGAATTCAGCCACTAATTAACACAGCAATTCGAACAAATTTGAGAAATGTAAGCTATGTGTAAATTCACTTAAAAATGGTGGTTTAGGAATTATATAAACAAAAACTGACGCTTCACAGACAATTCCATCTCTCTGGTTAAAAAGCACCAACCCACACTGCAGTGCTGTACGAGGGCCATGCCGTACTTTCTATATAAAAGTACTACATTTATTGTACCCGTGTATATTATATGTGTAATAAAACTATAACTACATATAGGACTACTATATACGATACAGTAATTAAATATTCAATACCCCCCAAGCCGTTCCTCTACACAGCCATGGCGTCACGGCCAACCCCCCGTGCACCCGTCAGCAAGTCCTGCCCCCTGACGTCAGGCCGCGGTGTTCGCCGGTCAGACCGGGACTCTCTCGCGCAAGATGGCGGCCACAGTGCCCGGGGGTCCCGGGACCCAACTCCCGCCGCATCGTGCGGCCCCTGCCAGGATCGGATACTATGAAATAGAAAGGACTATCGGCAAGGGCAACTTCGCGGTGGTGAAACTGGCCACGCACATTGTGACCCGGGCAAAGGTAACCGAGGCAACGGGGGGGGGACTCTTACTCGGGCAGATATTACCGGGGCTGGGTACTTAACCGGCACAGATATCATATTGGCTCGGTGTCTGTTCCTCGGTCACTTGATTTTATACTGAGAACCGGCTGGAAACAGTGACCATGGGCCAAGGAAGCCAGGAAACAGGGGGTACGTTAGAGACGGGGAAACCTAGTGCTGGAGACCAAAATAACAGAATGGGGAGGAGGAGAAGGAATGCACGCACTCGCCGAGGTAAAAGGGAAGCTGGAGCGCTGGGGGCGAGAGGAAATGATCCGATGGGAAACCCATGAGAGGAACCCCCAGTAAAGCGGACCAATTAAACCTGGGGCAAAAGAAGGCAGCTAACCAGGGCACCGGGTCCAGGAATAGTGGGAAGGGTATGGTCACTGAGGTGCAGAGTGGAAAGGGGGCATAGTGACACCTGGGGAGAGGATCATCACCTGGGGTCCCTCACACAGGGAGGTGTGAAGTGTCATCACCTTATACATGTTGTGGCCCCCTGCATATGGTGGCAGCCCTGGCTCTTGGCTTCACATGTGGGAATAAAGTCGGTGTCCCTTACTGGTTGAGATGAGAGAAAATTGTTTCCTCCCCTGTTGGCGCTGATGGTACCCATGCAACGTCCCACATTCTGTGTATGGCTCTGGGGCGATCTGTAGCTCCCCCACGCCAGCGGTTTATACTGGGGTCATCCTCTAGATCCCGTATCGTGCCTCCTTCACTCACTTTTCTTGGTTTTATCTATTATTTGAAAGCTTATATTTTCATGGCCAGCACATTGTTTTGATTTGTACTTTTCTCTGCAGTGTTACACAGGGATGCACCAATAGACTGTGCAGCTATTACTATGGCTGCTTATTCCTTGAATTACGTTTTTGTCGGTCCTCTTTCACACTTGACTTCCAGTATTTTGTTCTTGGTAAATGGAATGGCTTGCGATGCGCGTACCACTCGATGGAGACGCATTCTGACTGTGATGCGGTCACACGGATAACAGCTAGGCATATCCAGGGTGTATTTTTCATTCTCACGAGCTGTAGTGTATAGGGAAGATGTGAGTTTTTGTTGTGAACTGGTTTTGAAAGCCAATATTCAGAGATTGCTGGTTGCACTGGTTTTCCCGTAATTAAAGGTAGATCAATTGAAGACTCAATGGGATTTATTAATATATAGTGAGTTAAGATGTAGCATTTCATCACATCGACCTATACATTTTGAACAGTCATCCCCAGAAGGTCTTTTGCGTGTTAGCCCAAGTTTGTGTTCCATTATGTATAGCAAATTTGGTGAGGAGAAATATTTTTTCAGCTCAATCACCAACTGACAGCTTAGTCTTTGTGACAGATCCTCTGGTGCCATTTAAAAAACATCTCGAGTGATGTATATATTTTTTTTAATATATCTATAACTTGTATAGTACTTATCCATACTGTCATTTTTAATGTAATCCATAAAAATTATTTATACCTCTTTAACTAAAAACTGCATATTGCAATATTAGCCAGAGCGGAAATTTAGTGGCAGGGGTCGACAGATTTTAGTTTGGATCTAGGAGCCAGCCCAAAAATGTAGGAGAGTGTCCCATTCTAAAAAGATCTCACAAAATATATGTAATAGAAAATGGTTTTAATAAAGTATTGATCAATACAGTAAATAGTTGGCAAATATATATTAATTATATTCCATGTAATAAAGACCTTAATTACTGAAAATATCCATTTAATAAGCCGATAAATCAATACATTAAGTTATTAGTAAATCAAGTTAATTGATAAATATTAGTGTGTAAGTGAGCTGTATTTGGCAAATAACACTAAAGAGTAACAGACCCTAATGGACACACATGCTAACACCATAGACTAAAACACATACGCTTTATGCTGACACACGCACCACACCTTCATACACATTAACCACATGCACAAAACACCATCTCTTAAATACATTATGTACATACAGACATTATACATGCATACACACACACACACTACAGAACAATACACACACACGCACTGACTCAACGCTATAGCTCTCACACACACACACACACACACACTAACCCTCTCCCTCTTACTTCCTAGAAGCTATCCGTTGCTGTCTCTCAGGGTCATAGACTGTGGCACCTACCTCATCATCCCCTTATAGCCCTGGGGGACCGGCCCTGATAACTGCTACCAGGTATACTTCCCAGGTGCCAGTAGGTTATTTCTAGTCGCCATGGAGACCTGGAATACATTCCATCTGATGAAGAGACCTCAGAGATCTCAAAAGCTTATGTAACTTTATATTGTTTTCTGTGTTGGTCCCATAGATGGTATTAACTTAAAGACTCTACACTAAAATAAACAGACATGAAGTGTGGAGTGCCTTGTTTGTTGGGTTATACACACAACACAGCTGCTTTGTTAAGTATAGTGTTGGGTCGGTATACTGCGTTGGTTTGAGATCTGAGCACATAGTTGCTGTCTGAGGTTGGAGTTGTAGGGTCGTATTATTTACATCTGTGGTGATTTAGTAACTACTTTACAAGCTGGTCAGTTTCTAGGCAACTTGGGATCACTTTTTGAGTGATGTTTAGCAGCCAGCGAGCGTTGGCCCTGGAAAGATCAAGTTGGTCTTCATTGCACTGCATTTATATTTAGACCACTAGACCAAGATCCCATAGTTTTAGGAAAAATAAGGCATTTTCCTCTGAATCATTTTTTTAGTAGAAGGACAAATGGGTCTGTGTTCTCCGAGGCATATCTGGTCTCCAGGAAGCTACAAATTGTGTTGTATGTTGTTCCAGAAATTTGACAGTAATTAATGCAAAAGCAAGTGTTGTCCAGGGGCACTTAACAACGCGGCATTACCCTGTTAATTGGTTGGAAAGAAAATACCACATTGTTGGTCCTTCTGAGATTTTTGTCTGGGGTGGGGGAGCTGGGTCAAAGTTCATAAATGAACAAAACTGTTGAGCTTTCTTCTCCCACCTCTACCTCTGAGTATAACTGGGCTATAATTTTCTTGCACTGTTGGTAAAGTATATCAGTTCAAGTCTCCAAAGGACTTTGTTCAATATAATGATTCCAGATGTTGTTAAAAATGTGTAGCAGAATACACCATTTGTCCTATATACTATTCCTCCCTTTTATTCTTTTATGTCTCTGATATCTCACAGCTGCATTAATGAATTCTTGTATATACCGGTGGATTTATAAAAGAGAGGGAGATGATACCCTGCTTTTGGCAGGCACACTAACTACATGTAAGTACAGTACTTTTTAGTGTCCTTGGCACAAGCTCTGGGTCTGCACTGCACTTTCATGCTCTCTAATCTTGGTGTGCAGAGAAACATTAGTTTTAGTATATGAAAAAAAGCACATGTTTAATATAGGTATTCAGTTTATTTCACTCTTATAAACATTGAACTTGAGGAGTTATAGAATCTCAGATCTCCAAGAACAGGCAAACCATTGAAGGTAACCGAAGCCACGTTTGAGCACATTTTGGGTATTTGTCACTGCATTCGCCAAGCCAGGGCAAGCACACCTAAAAGGAAGATGCTCTGTGTCCACTACTCTTTTGTGACCAGCCTTGTAAAATCTTAAAACAGAAAGTGTTCTGAGATCAAACATGGTAGCTGGAGTAATGGGAGTTGTAGTTCTGGTAGAGTTATGTTTAAGGCCTTTAGACCATTTCAAATTTGATGGATATGTAATTATGTGAAAAAAACCACCTGAAAATTGTTGGAAGGAGCTTTTCTAACCACACTATAGTAAGGTAAAACACTTTATTGTAAATAAAAACTAACCTGTTGGTTGATTTTCAAGATACCATTAGTTGTAAAATGTATAAATGGGACCCAAGTGTAATTAATTAATCTCCTATTACTTTGCAAGTGAAATTATCACAATCTGTCTCTTGGGCTCTGCTAGAAACACAAGCTTGACTGCTCTCTGCGGCATTATGTTTGTGGGTTTGCTAATTTATATTGGTACAAACGTGCACTTTTAATGAAAAGTAGCAGCAGAAACTAAGCACTATGTAGATAATTCTGTTGACTGGTTTATCAGTTGGGCTTTGATGTTTTTGGGCACATTGGACGCTGACAAATTAAATGGCAAATTGTGCATTTCCCTCAAGCAACTGAAGTTGTGATTTTGGTTTAGTTTGGAGTATATTGTGGGGTATATCTTAACCACTCTATGTACTAATTTTGTTCAATATAAACTTTCCACCTGTACCAAATAATTGCAGTTTTAATTGGAAAGCAAAAAAGTCAAATGTTGTGTGAGAAAGTATTTACTATGTTCTATCTGATGTTAAGCATTTTAGGTTATATTTCACATTGAGTATGGTCAGCTTTTGTGGACTCATGTATAGTAGTTGTTAATTTGCTAGATCATGCTTTCATAAGTTATCCCCCCTCATTTCAAGACGTTAAAATGTTTCTCCTTAAACCACTCGAGTGTTGCTTTAGCAGCATGCTTAGGGTCATTGAACCTCAGTCTCAAATCTGGTAGCCTGAAACAGGTTTCTCCCAAGAATTTCCCTGTATTGAACGCCATCCATCATTCCTTCAATCCTGACCGGTTTCCCAGAAAAACATCCCCCGAGCATGGTGCTGCCACCTCCAGTGCGCCAGACAGTGTTTTCCTTGATGGCCAAAAAGCAAAATTTTAGTCTCATCTGACCAAAATACCTTCTTCTATATGTCTGGGGAATCTCCCACATGCCTTTTGGTGAACAGCAAACCCGTTTGGTTATTTTTTCCCCATTAAGCAATGGCTTTTTTTGTGGCTACTCTTGTGTAAAGCCCAGTTCTCTGGACAGCTTAAAGTGGTCCCATGGGTAGATACTCTAATGTCTGCTGTGGAGCTTTGCAACTCCTTCAGAGTTATCTGTGGTCTCTCTGTTGCCTCTCTAATGCCCTACTTGCCTTTTTCCACAACTTTGTCTTCATGGTGCACCTTGCTTGGTGGTGGTGCACCTGACTCTGGAGCCTTTCAGGTGTATGTATACTGAAATCATGTTCCCAGGTATGATGGTCACATATGTACACACAAAACTGAAAGACAGATCATGTGACACTTAGATTGCACACAGATAGACTTTAATTATGTGACTTCTGAAGATAATTGGTGGCACCTTATTAAAGGACTTCATAGCAAAGGAGTGAATATGTAATCACAAAGACATCTGCAGGTTTCTCTTGCCCCTGCGAAGCTCAGCGTTCAGAATGCCTCAATCACGCTTGGCAAACACAGGGTTAATGGCGGAATAGTAAGGTGACATCTGCTGTATAATAAGAACGTGGTTGTCCAGTTTGTCGAAAAGCACTTGACTATTCCCCAAGAGTTCTTGAATGACATCCTATTGGCAGATAAGTCAAACTTTTTAGGCAAAATGGGTCACGTTATGTCTGGCAAAAAGCAAATACTGCATTCTACATTAATAACCTCATACCAGTGGTCAAGCATTGTGGTTGCAGTGTCACTCTTTAGGGATGCTTTGCTGCGTTAGAACACAGACGGCTTCTCGTCATTGAAGGAGCCATGAATTATGCCTTGTATCTGAAATTCTACAGGAGAATGTCGGGCTGTGCAACCGCGTCATGCAGCAAGACAATAACAAAACGGTTGAAAACAGAAAATGTAACATTTTGGAATGGCCTAGTCCATACACAATAATTGAGATGTATTAAGGCCTGAAATGAGCCTTTCAAACTCTGGAAAACCCACAAATGCCTAAAAAGCAATTCTGCATGGAGTTGGCCAAAATTCTCTCATGGAACGAGAGACTGATCAATAAGTACAGGATGGTGATTGCAATTACTGGTGCTAAAGGTCTCATAACTAGATGTGAGTAACTGGTAGATTACTTTTTGACATGGAGCAGCGAGTGTCTCTTAAATTAAGTTAAATTCAGTAACTCAGGTTATGTTTCATCTAATAGATTTAGGTTGAAGATCTAATAACCATCATTCCCTGGAACATGAATGCACAAAATGACATGGAGAAGATGACATTTTTCAATCCACTGTTTTCTAATTATGATTGCTTTAGAACGGTGTGCTGGTCTTTGTTTTAGTATGTTGGCTCTTTGCACTATGAATTCCTCTCTAAAACCTTCACCACAAGGCACTGTATAGAAGGCTCCAACTATGACCACAGGAAGGATCTAGACATTGAGCTAAACATGGAGTTAGAAGTAAATCTTTGTTGGCAGCCCTGGAATCTTCAGGTGCGAGTAGCCCAGGATGAAATTATCCCTGAGCCCTGTGTGTGAAAGGTGAATTCCTTAAATTCTAGTATTGGTGTTCACCAGTGCACCACTGAATAACCAGAAGCTGCTAGGAGGACTCTACACGTGCAGTTCATTCATAAATTAATTACCAAGATGTAACAGGGGGATTGGAGAGGCAAACAAGGTATTTAATGGGTATCTCCTGTTAGAATGCCTGATGCCAATTGTGGTCTCCATATTTACTCAATGAGGTTATGTGCTACATTGGAAGAGGGTTATTTGTAGGTGAGTACTCATGTTAAACATAAAGGTAAGTAACATTATATATTTAAAGTGGCTTAAGAATAAAGCATTAAGGATGTATTACTTTATGCTTTATAAAAACATATTGGGTAGGGTAGTGGGAATTTCCTTTTAAGGACGGCTTTTCTTTTTTGGGTATAATTTGAACACAAGCGATCTAGCGAATAGAGGTAGAATGTTTAAAATGTATTGCGAGAACCTGATTTGGGAAGTGATGAGTTTGTTCTTTTGGCAAAAGCTTTGTTGCCCAAGGGGCACAACTCCAGAAGTGAATAACATTGGACACATAAGAGATTGAATTACTTGAAATATTTTGTCCCTGTTATTTCACAATTTAAATAATTTGTCGATATCTCTTGTCTCAATCAGCTGCAGGTTTCCAGTCAGAGAGAAAACCATTATTGAATCCACCACTCAAAGCCCTTTGTCACTAATGTTGTTTTTTAATGATCTGTTTTTAAATTATTTAAATTTAGATCTTCCAGCGCTGACATCATATCCAGCCATATCCAGTGCATTTCATGCACATGTGCCTCCAGTGTGAAACAGTTTTTGTAACATGTGATGTGACGGCAAGGTGTCACCTCTTGAAGTACAAAAGAAAATAAGATTGTTTTACTATAATACCCAATATTAATTATGTGAAAATAAAAGAGAATATGATTAAAATTTTGTGTGCAGATCTAAGAATTGTAGTATTTGGAATAATCTGTTATAGTCATAGTTTATTCTATAGGGAACATGTCTAATGTAACATAGCTATATTACTTTATAAAGTAAGGAGGAATAATAAGCAAATGGGAAGTTAAAATGGCGGCTTCCAAGGCATACACATAATATTCAAGTGCCATCCCATTGGCTTTATTGATTATATTCTGTATGATTAAGCACATAGCGCTTTAAACTCCATGGCTTCCAAAAGCGTAGGGGACGGAAGTGGAATGGTGACATTGGAAGTGTAAATGGGAGAGGCGAGTATTGCCATTAATGCCTGGAGATGGTCCATGCTATTAGAAGTTTGTGCTCTACACAGACTGCGGGGCAGATGCATTTTAGTTTTCAAAGACTGCAAATCTGATAAGGGTTTTAGGTTTTGTATGGTTTACTGTGTATCAAGATTCAATATCTAAAATGACCTGGAAACTTGGTGCAGGTATGGCTCTCAAGCAAAGCTGCATAGACATATGTAAAACTTAGAAGCCTTCTAAAATTTTAGGGTCCCCGTAAGGGATATATAAAACACAACAAATATCATTGGTAAGCATGATTTTTGGGGGATTTCAAATATAAAAGTGCCATTAAATTGTATTGGTGTTGTGTCAGCACACCATAACAGTTTTAAAAAAAATTAAATTGTTGGGAGGTGTTTGGTAGCCATTCTTACTGGGGCTTCAGGGTAAATGTACGCAGGAGGTGCACATGCATACATGTCCACTGGTTTACTAACCACGTGAAACCAAGAATAAAGCACTGGAGCTGCTTTTCTCTTGGGAATAATTTAGCAGTTGGAAATATTAAGTGTGAATCCAGTTGTGATGTGAATCATCGTCCAACGTAAAAAAGAAGGGGTAGGCGTTTTCATACCCTTTTTTGTGCTTTATAATGAGAAGGGCAAGGTTTGAAACCGGTGAGTAATACGCTTCTCATAGTGAAATAATATTAATGCTGATGTGAGTACCCCACAAAGTTTGAATGTGGACTTTAACCAAAACATAACGTAACGTCATGGCTGAGCGTAGTTTTCAATAGTTTATATTATCATGGGGACTGCATTTAGCGGTGTTGGAGCAGAGTCATCCTGCCTTTGGGTCTTGCATGTGCTGACCCAGTGAAGCACTTTGTAGGAAATGCTGACATCTGTGCAGACAAGGCAGAGTTTATTCATCAACTGGTGACTGCCTTCAAAAGATTTGGTTCTGAACAACAAAGAGCCAGGCAAGGGACACACTTTGAGTGGCAGTCTATTGTAGTACTTCTTCTGAGGCTCTATAAAGCCACATTGAAAGTAGGTTATGTATATTTTTATTTGAGCGCTAACAGATATACTCAGTGTCTTGCAGTTTACAATAAGTGCAGTCAGGGTACATTAGGATACATTATGAAAGGAGGTCCCTGCCCGTAGAGCTTACAGTCGAGGCATGGGCTGCTATTTTCCATCTCCATCCGATAACTGTCTTTCTAACTGTAGTTACTGCTGTGCCAAAGTAACAAGTGTGGAAGATGACATTAATTACAGCATAATGCCTGATACAGAATGTGACAGAAATGAGTAAATTTCAACAACCCCTCCCAACAAAATAGCAACAGCCTATCCATCCAGATAGCCCTGTCTTTTGCAACCTGAATGGCTTTTCTTCTGCTTAGCATACCCAAATCATCTCACCCATGAGTTATCCTTGACCATTGTTTATACCTCTGACATGTGACTTTCTACTGTGTAGGAGGTTTAAAACAAAACTCCAAAACAGTTGACAAACTACTTAAAATGAACATTCACACTTAATGTAAAACAAAAAGCACAAAATAGTCAGAAACTCCCTTTGAGCAAGCCATCACATCAATAGCAAAAAAGTTGTCAGTATGGTCTAGGATGGAGATTCAAGGGTGAAATGTTATCTTTACTAGGCTGACATGGTATCCCAGTAATTGAAGTGTGATCCCTTGTTTGTACATATCTACATGGCATGAAAACGTGAGCAAAGTCATCGCCACTAACTCAACAAACCATATAGTTTAGTTTTAAATCAAAATTTAAAACAGCGGTATTTGAAAGCCTTGCTTGGATCTTCGGATGCTTTGCGCTTGAGATGCAAAAGACAATTTTAGTATGGCCACACTTTTCCAAATGGTTGCTACATAGAAGATGGTCTAGAATGCTGTTGTAACATTGAAACATTGTTTGAATTAATGGCTCTTGCCTGAACCATGAAAATCAGTCCCAGACCATAATTCCTCATCTACTAAATGTTATAGTTGACAGTATGCAGCCACTTGGCGTCTGCCAAACCCAAAGGTGGAGAAGTGTGATTCATCACACCAAAGAATGTACTCTGCGCCCCGTAGCCCAGTGACGCCAAGCTTTACACCACTAGGCTCGTGTTTTCAGCCGTGGAAACTTATTTTGTGAAGTTCCCACAGAAGACTGCCGATTATATACCCTTCAGCACTCTGTTCCTTCTGTGATCTTGCGCAGTCTTCCATTTCATAATAACAGCACTTAACAAAATGGGACAGCTCTAGCAGAGCAGAAATTCGACTGAGGATGACACAGCCGCAGTACAGGCCTTGTTTTGCCATTGTGTGTCTATTGCTACTACATGGCTGTGTGCTTGATTTAATGAACCTGTGAGCGATGGATGTGAGCAAATCCCTTAATTTGAGTGCCAGTCCATGTCCTTTTGGGCTTGTAGAGTATTTAGCCATCAACAAAATGTATGCAAAAATCTTTGAAGCTAGACATTTCCACTAGTCTTAGGAGAAAGAATTCTTAGGCATACATTGAAAACTATTTTCCATGCACAAATTTGCGTAATGCCTGGTAAACATAGGAGGTGTTTGTCTAAGTCTGTATATGTGTTGGGATTGCACATTGGAATACAGTATCATAAGACCTGTTACCCTGTTTATCCCAACTACTAATAAACAGGGAAGGCTTTTTTGTCCTGTAAGTGTCTAAATTTAGTGTCTTAATGACATGGCAAGAAAAATCTTACACTTTACTTAAAACACAGTTGTACTTTATAACTGAGGAATAAAGAATACCCATTGTGACCTCTTTAAAAATAACTTCTTTGGGTCACCTATTTCAGCATGTTAAGTTCCACACATCTTGTGTGTTGATCGGGTAGAATGTATATTTTCCCTCAACGTTACTTGTATCATGGATGTTATACATGGATGTAGGTTATACCCGTAATACTTTCTTTCTCACCTTCGGTCTGTGCAGAAGGCAACAGAGAACCTCTGCTTGGTGTTTTGCCCCATAAAGTCAGCAGCATCTGGTATTGTGCTAAATGAATTGCTAACATGCAGTCGGGTTCTGCGTTAAACCCAGTGTCGTCATAGGCGTGGATAGGTTATCATCTCAAGAAACGGAAAGGTTTAAAAGTGGACTTATTTCCATAGGAACCGGTCCTGCTTGTTGAACCATTAGATCATTTGCTGTGGCGAGAAGACCTCTTCGCTTGTCAAGCAGAATCACTTTTTATACATATCCTTTTTTATTTCATGTAGAAACAGAATACTTTGCTATATGGACGGGTAGCATCTAGTTGTTCAGGCTGTACAGTCTTCAACATGTCCGTAGTGGCATAAATGTGCCTTATTTTGCTTGTCTTTGTCACTTTTGGGCCACCATAAGCATACAGAACAGTTGTATGTTGACATTTCTCATGTAACAGTTCATGCAGCCATGCATCAACTGACCACATGGTTGTTAAGGATGGTCAGTGGGGCGCTCACAATGGCATAGCAACATTGCAGATTTAAATATAGTAAGGAAATAATGACTGTTCAAAGCCAATGGTCCATCAGGTCTACATATCCCTTGTTCTTTTCATAAGTCTTAAAATGTTGCAGATGTTGAAATATTAGGTGAGTTTTTTTGGGCTGCCATGTTTACTTATCCTTAGGAAATGATGGCCCGCATTGAGAGTTCTAAATAAATCTCTGTAGAGTTTTGTGATCTAAAATCATAGGAGCCAGAATGCTTCCATAGGTATTGATAGTATCTGGTTCCAGTGATACTTGTGGCTACTTGGCTACCAGACACGACTTGTTTAGCCCCTTATAGTGACATTTTCTTTTACCCCGTTGCTTTGTTGTTGATGGCAAGATGTTTGTGTGCCGTTTGTAGAGACTCATCAGATTTATGGACACGTTATCCTATGTTTTAATGCAGGGAGATCCTATGCCTTTCAATAAGAGTAATTACATATAACTAAAAACTATTAAAACGTAGAAATAAAGACAAAATGTCATAGCCCAACTGTTATTAGGACAAATATACTTTTACTATAATTTTGTGTATTTTGTTAGCGATGGGGAGCATCTGCTGATCTGTGTAGTGTCTCTCAGGTGGTGGTGCTGAGATGTTGGAACATCTGAAATCTAAAATGTGATTGAACTGTTTTTGTATATATTGCTGTGTGCTCCCATATGATGGTGTGCGGCGGGGCTATGTTTGGCTGTGTATGTTAGTGTGAGATTCCTTGTCGGCCAATTGCTGCATTTATTGTGTATTTGGTCTCCAGGAAACGAGTAGATCAGATGCTGGGACATAGTTGCTGTGAGAGACTGGGATACTAAGCAGTCACTACCCACTCCCTGCACATGATATGCAGCATGTCACCCCAGCGTGTCATTCTTTGACCGTGACATCTAAGCAGCTGACTCTTTACATTCCCCATGCCAGCATTTCACTAGCTTTTTGTTACGACTCCCTTCCTTTCCTCTCAGTGGCACCAAATGTACATATTCTTTATTACCTTTCTTTAAATAATACACTTAAATTGTCCCGTTTTATACTGTACTCACTCCCCTATCTGGAGCTTCCTCCTGTTGTAGACGTATGATTCTTGGACATATAAGTAACGGCTGCATCCATGCAGTGCCATCAGCCTAAGATCACGGGAGTAGCTGTGAGAGGGAAAGCTTGAGGGTACAGGGAAGCCCCAGGTGCCTCTATGGAGCCCCTGGGATAGGCCCACCACAGGCTGGGGGCCTTAATTGGCACTTTTTCATTTTGTCTCTTTGCGTACTGCACCTTATTTTGTCCACGTATGCCACTCAATCAAGTATGTTCACTAGACAGGGAAATTAAGATTCAGCTTTTAGGTGGGGTATATGAGTTGACCTTTTTGTCAGTGGTGCCCCCTTTGGTGGTGGGGGACAAAGACATTCCAGCCTTCACTTTATTTTACCAGAGAAGCAAGGAAGCGACTACATATGTCTTCAGGGATGGTAACCTCAGAAGACGACGACTGTGGACCCATTCCCTCTGTGGCCCTATAAGGACCACAGCCATCTTTCTTTACTGATGCAGTTAAAGCAGACGATTGTGTTTTGTCATTACTTTCCTACCCTTCTCTCAATTGTTTGCAGGAGTTTCTTTGACTACCTGCTGGTTGTGTTTTTATTCATGAAACAAGATGTTACAGAGCATGTAAATTCCCTGATAGAAGAAGGGGTATGGGGGGAAAAAAGAAAAATAGTGTAAAAAACATGTAGCTTCTGCTTAGCCGGGGCATTGAATGGCTACACGTTTCTTGTTAACCCTTCTTATGCCAGGATTGGTAGAAATACACTATGATAGCCCAAGCCAAGATTTTATTTAACCTTGGATACAAGGATCTGGTCTTTTGAATGGTGTATTGTAGAAGACAATGGCAATGTTTAGATTTCTGTAATTGAATGAAGAGGTGATAGTCTATATGGTTGGAGGTATTAAGGATCTTGAAGCTGTAAGAAGACTGACCACCACACATCGTAAAACATTGGATCACCCCAAAGAATGCACATTTTCTGTTTTCCGTGTTTTATCGAGCACTCATGATTCTTTAATTAATACATGTCATAAAGATGCTTTTCAGCCTTTTCATTTGATTTAGTCTGAAAACATGCACTGTTGAGTGTGATTAATGACCAATGCTTGGAAGCAGCCTTATTCATGATGATAGTTGGGCAGGAACGTAGCTGTCTGAGAAACCATGAGTTTGTTGCTGTCCTTTTTGGTTTTTCTGTCAATATCTGACTGCTTCTTGCAGGATCCCCATCCCCCCAATCTTTTACTCCATTAGCTCTTATCAATATAAAGAAAACGTGTAGGAGGAATTCCTTCTTTGCATTGACGTGAGGGTGTCATGTGGGAGCACTGTGTGATCTGTAATTCGAAGGGGAGTCTGGTGGTTCACGGCTTCTGGGCAGGTTCTGTGAGTGCTGAGTATTCACTGGAATAAAAACAAAATTTATGAACAGATTTGAACATGTACCATAAAATCTCATGTCTGTATAATGCGAAAAAATGTACATGTGTATAATAAGCACAGCTTTACAGGTACACTATTTGGACAAAAGAATTGCAACTATAACAGCTTCCCCTCTTCTGAGAAGGCTTTTCACAATATTTTGGAGTGTTTCTGTGGGAATTCTTGCCCACTCATCCATTAGAGCATTTATGAGGTCAGGCACTGATGTTGGACGAGACGCCCGGCTCGCAATCTCCTTTTGCAGTTCAGGGGTGTTTGATGGGGTTGAGGTCAGGGCTCCGTGCAAAGGCCAGTTAAGTTTTTCCACACTAAACTCGTCCAACCTTGTCTTTATGGAGTAAATGTGAGGCCATCTGTCTGACAGCTGAAGCATGGCGGAAATCATGTTGGGTCATGCAACAGGGCAATGATTCCAGCAAATCTACAACAGAATGGCTGAAAAAGAAAAGAATCAAGGTGTTGCAATGCCTGGCTTGGACAATCAAAGTCCAGACCTCAACTCGATTGAAATGCTGTGGCGGGACCTTAAGAGAGATGTGCATAAACAAATGCCCAAAAACCTCGAGGAACTGAAGCAACATTGCAAAGATCAGTGAGCCCAAATTCTTCCACTATGATGTGAGAGACTGATAACGCCGTACAGAAAACAATTTAGACCTGATAAGCAACAGATTGTTATTATGTCCCAAAATGTAAAACCATACAATTCAAAGAGGGCGTACTTCCTTTTTGACATTTGTATATTCACCGTTGTCTCATGGTATCAGTGGAAGTTGTGTTTTCATAGCACTGTTTTACAAATATGGGGTCAGTAGGGTCAGGGAATGTGTAGTTATAAAGATAAATCCTACACACTTACATATAAATGTTTAACGCAGTATTGCCATATAAAGGCAACATTCTTAATCTATTCTTAAAGGCCAAGTAAAGCTGAACCTTTTTTGTTTAGAGTGTTATGTAAAAGATTCATTCTCTGTACCCATAGGAGAACTTTTGCTACTGGAATCACGCCTACCAGCAATAATTTACATATGGACACAACCCGAGGTTTGCTGTATTCTTTATCTGCTCTGTTCTTGAGCTGGGATTTGTCCTGTAGGCCCAACCTCTCTGAACAAGTCTTGAATTCATTTTATTTCTGTCTCTCATAAAAATATGTTGGATCCCACTTGCGCAGTTTTGCAGAATTTCATTGACAGATGGGTCAATGAAATTACTGAGCTAATGATAAACCCATCTGAACTCACACTGACGTTCCTTTCCGTGCCAGAATGGTGATTAATGAATTGCAGAGCAATGAGTCGCTGATCCTGCTAGCTCTTAAAGGTTTAAAGAGACTACTGTTGTGAAGTGGAGAGTTTAAGGCAGGGACCTGTGACTGTTAGCACTGGGCACATGCTGACTGTTGCTGTCCCTTGTAGCCAGGCAAAGTAATTGCTACTCCCACTGCCATAATCACAAGTCATTACTGCTCCTGTCTACTTAAAGAGAACCTGACGCCAAGAGTAAACTTGATGTTAGTAAATCAAACAGAAGCTTTCTGCGTGTTAACATTGTCATTAAAAAAATGAATATAGCCATAGTAGGCCAAGAAGAAAATGCGTATAGGTGTAGTAGCACAATAGAAAATAGTCTTTAGTCAGTTGTTAACCTTTTATTGGACCAACTTAGACGAAGATATTAAGATACATATGTTTACAACCCATCTGAAGAAGAGACCTCCATGGGCTGGAAAGTTTATGGAATCTTTTTCTGTCTGCCTGCTCGTTGTGAAACATAATGTTTTTTGTGATTTTGGACAATCCTATAAATAATTTTCTTCTTACTTTCTGTTTTCTCCACAAATTAAAAAATAAATAAATGTACACCCAAGGTGTAGGAGTGGCATGGTGGATCATCATCTCAGTGCTACTCTTGCACTTATATTGATACGTATGATGTTTCAAATAATGGGATACAGCCAATTTTTCATGATCTGATGACTATGCTGAATACATCCTGATTTCAGTAGCATGCAAGGCGGAACTCTTTACACATCCTCAAAATCTTGTGTGAGAAGTGAGTAACTCGCATGAGTTCAGGATTAGCTCCTGTAAAGCAAATGAACTGGGGATGGGGAATTGCCCTACATTTGTAGAGATGATCTTCTGAATCTCCCTATGCATTTAGATGAAAAAAAACTTTCATCATAAGGCAACACTCAGCTATGTTATCTATTACAGCAGATACAAGGGCTGCAGTATCTAGTGTCCCAGGCAGCCTCTTCAACTCAGCTCGGAAAATTAAAGTAGTTACTTGTAGGAGAAGCTGCTGCAGAACCCCTCCTACGCAGGCCAACGTTTCATGCCACTGATTCCGAGGTCTCCTTAGATACTTCCTCCTGAAACTCTCGACAATGCCGGTTATGACCTTTACTGATTCCAAGAGGAGGAATAAAGATAAAGATTGTTCAAACTACGATATATATATATATAAGGTTTTCTTAACTGTTAGACACTAAGTACACTGGTTCGTTAAGGAGCTACTGGGAAAGACATGTTCTGTTGACTGGTTAAAAAAAAAGTTTTCAGCTAGCGCTGACCTGAAATGCGCAGCCTACTATCCCTGCTCCTGTGCATCTCTTAATAGGAAGCACCTGGGTATGATGTCATATCAGTACAATCTGCATCACTAGGCGGCACAAACAAGCATGAGATAGCGATGAAAGAGGCATTGAGCCTATAGAAGACAGTGGGGGTCACTGCTATGAAGGCAAATAATATGTGGGTAATTATACACATCCTTTGATTTTAATGCTGTCCAACTTATTTTCACATTTAGTTCCAGGGAGATTGTGTTCTGTCAGAAACCTCAAAATGTAAATAGGGATGTGTATGTATATATATATATATATGTGTGTGTGTGTGTCTGTGTATTGATAGTAATTATACTGTAGAGTACGGTACTATACAGAACCCCAAAAAGATCCAATCCACAGGAACTATGGCCTTAGCCTTGCATTGATCTTATCTGTATGCTCATTATTTCAATGTACGAGATACGTTATTGCTATAGTAATGCTTTGCATTGATAATTTGCGTTCTGTTATTGAGAAGCATTAGGCTAGCAAGGTCGTTTCGATTTTTTTTTTGTGCTGCTGTATGTTTATGTTCATCTTCCCGGGACGTGTCTGGAGACCTGTCACATGTCTCAAGCTGTATCTCTTGGTTTATTTTGTTAGAATAAACAGTTCGTAGTCATATGCTAAATGCCGGAGAATGTTGTCACAGGGTGCAATAGAACATTTTGCAGGAGTATGTGTATAGGGTGATGCAAATTGAACAACCAGGACCAGTGACCTTCATTACAGTGCAAAATGTGCCATGAAGTAGCCACATTCATCATTGCTGATCAGTAGAGGTGCAGCTCTTACTCCAACCAGTGCCATCTGTTGAAGGGCTGGTGAAGGGTTAACACTTGTTTGCTCCTGGTTCTTGCCTCTGCATTTGTCTGGGATATATAGGTAGTCATTCACTCCCTCAGTATCCTCATCCCCCGGAGTAGCAGATTATTATTATTATTATTGTTCTATGTGGGCTGTCCGTTCAGTGGAGTCGTGTAGATTTTAAACCCTTTAGAATTTAAACCCTTAGAGGTGCACTCAGTCATCAATGCACTTTTATGAGCATGATAGCTGAGTGGTAACTTACAATAGTTTTGCAAATGTGTAAAGGGGTTTTCTTCAATGTAACAGAGTGCATATTAAAGTACTATATGCATTTATCCTTGGTGATCTTTAAAGCCAATTTAGACACAGGCATTCTGCTATTTACCAGAAGGCTGATGAGAACATGGTAGTTCTACCGCTCTTAAAAAGTGAACATTTTATACCCAAAATGAGAACACAACGCTCTGTGTTTAATGAAAACTAGCACTGAATTTACATTGAGGAATTTTATAGGCTCCTACAGCCAGTTTGCAAGGCTAGTGTTAAAATGGTGGCTGTAAGTATCTCTCAAGTTGGTTAAATCTACATAATGTATAGAAAAATTTGTCACTTGAAATTCAGTTTGATTTGGTGAGGATATGAAGAGATAAATGTAAACCACAACATTTGCCGCAGGGATAGGCACATGCTAAATCCTACCTGTCCGTGAGCTGTACTAGGGAGCTGATGGGACGTCCGCATTCTCTGTTGGAATCTTTGTTGTGGACTTTACCTTAGGGACACGTCCCAATGAAAATGTCACCCACAACATTACACCACCACCAGCCTGAACCGTTGATACAAGGCCAGACGGATCCATGCTTTCATGTTGTTGACACCAAAGTCTGACCCTGCCATCTGAATGTCGCAGCTGGAATCGAGACTCATCAGACCAGGCAACATTCGTCCAGTCTTCCATTGTCCAATTTTGCTGAAATGTGAATTGTAAACTAAACAGACCCCTGCATGCAGCATTCCCCAGAGCCAGCACCGGAGGAGAGTACATCACATGCAGGGAGATGCATTCGGCTGTATGCATCTACTGCAGGGCATTTAGCTGGAGGTGGGGCAAGGGGCAAATGCAAAGGGCAGTTGTTAACTTTTAATCTCCTTTTATGCTGCTTTGTACCTTATATTCCTTTTAGATATTTTGTATAAAAATGTAATATATTCACACCCAGCTTTTTTTTTTTTTTAGTAAAAAAATACTGCAGTAATTCATCAGAGGCAGGCTAATGTTAAATATCAGGACACATTCTGAAACTGTTGCAGCCTTTTCTTAAGGGAACAGTACCATCAACCGTTAAACCCCTACCTTTCCCAATCAAGTAACCAACATTATGCCACCTCGTTCCATTGACCGCTGTGTGAGCCAATCAAGTAACCCAGTATCTCTATTGAATGAGACGTTGCATGGATTGCTGGGAAATAGGATTTAATGAGGCAAACCTAATTTGTGCCACTAGTTGCTGAAAGGCAGTCTTCTATCCGTGTTGAGGGATGACGTCAGATGTAATTGTTATAATGGAGCAAAGTCACAGGCGCATCATACAAATATGGCTGCACTGCTGGCAGAGTAATGGAGGGACATGGTTATTACGGTATGTTCATTATTAGTACAATTTGCAGAGCGCTAGTAGATTTACAAAGCACTTATACAATGAGAGAGAATACTAAATGAATAATAATATAACGCACAAGTCATACTGGTACAGAAGAAGAGGGCCCTGACCTTAGGAGCTTAGAATCTAAAAACATTTTTTTATTTAAAGAAATACAGATTTTAAGTAAAATAAATTGTTTGCATGGCTTATTCTAGAATGTAGCAGTGTTTTTCATTCAGAACTTGAGTCCTATGCCTAAGAACATGAGTGGGGTGTGTGCAGAACGTCAGAGCCTCCTTCCCTTCTAGTTCATTCAGGGGCCGTTCCCCATGCAGACAAGCATTCGATTCATCCCAGTTGTAAACATGAAGTGTGATGAGAAGCTGATGTAGGAATACGGGCGGGAGTTAACCATGTTAAGATCCTGTAAAGATATTCATTTATCGGCTGAAAGGCACAGTGGATTGTAAATGCGTCGAGCACAGAAGGATTCCGTACCCACATGCGGAAAGTGGCAGATGGAAAGGGGCTAAGAATTTTTGTTTTCTGGATCATACATAAGATAACCACCTACACAGTGTTTTCATTCTTGGTTGCAATCCTCCACATTTAAGTGTCAAACTCCAACTTGTTTTTGTAGAGATGCAGCCAGAAACTGTCTGAGATAAAGCTGGACTTTATCTATTCATAACCAAAGATGCCCTTGAGTAATTACAAACATTAGAAATACGGTAGTACAGATCTCCAGACTCAGAGATGAATAATCGTTATTATGTGTGATTGATGATGTCACCATTCAAGCTTATGTGGAAATCAGCTGCTGAATTACATCGCCAGATCGGCTATTTAAAACCGAACACCTATGAATTCTGCACGGGCGGCAGCAATTGTTGACAACTGCCGCACAGTAGCGTGTAGAATCTGTTCTTTGGCATAATTCAGCGGGTATGTTTGTCTTATGTGTCTTTTAATTGGCATTCATTATTGCCCCATGAAGCTTGTTTGGGGATCTTGCGAAGGCATCTGAATAAGCTTGTCTTACCTGGAGGCCGCCATTGTAGATTGCGATTCTTCATGACAGTGCTAACAAAATCCATTCCTCCATAGACTTCCATCAGGCGGAGTGGACAGTCGGGCGATTAAAACTGAGCCATTCTGTTGTTTAGCACAGGCAGTATAATAAGTAGTCAAGGTGTTTGCTGAGTAGGTTGAGATCTGGAATATTTACAAATGGCTGAAGTACAGCTGTCTAAAAACAAAATGCAAAAACATAAAAAAATAAAACCAGACAGTATTTTTCACGTTTATTATGAATCTGATACTAATAATCAATAATCCCTTTTGAATAATACCTTCTGAATCATTTTAAAGTAAGCTTGTTTTTAAATATTACATATTGCAATGATTCTTACAAGCTTTTGAATACCCAGGATCAGCCATTGTGTGAATAAATGGGGATTTTATTAGTTCTCACATTCCTTGAATTTTTACGGTCGTATCCGGAGTCCTTGGACAAAACCTAGGCAGCCCTCATATGTTTTGGAGGGCCTCTTAGCAGTGAGGAGACAGTTTGTTTAAATAGGTATTGTTTTAATATTTGCTTGTTTTAAGTCGGATTCTTAATTCTAATTACATTGTTTTTTTTCTTACCAGGTTGCAATTAAGATCATTGACAAGACTAAGCTGGATGAGGAGAACCTAAAGAAGATATTCCGGGAAGTTCAGATAATGAAAATGCTTTGCCACCCCCACATCATCCGTCTGTACCAGGTCCGTCACCCCTGCCTTTACCCAGTACACCCAGTACACAGTTCATGATACGCTAGGTCGCATTTCTGTGCTTTCTACATTACACCTTAAAGTCTATTGAAAATCAGATGTAGGAGATTCATGTTGCCCAAAGACCATCTTGGTAAAGAAAGGCTATATCCATAAATATGTGTACCAGATGCTTATCCCACATGATCTGTGATGCATTTTATTTTATTTCACTAGACTGACATCCGATGCTAGAAGCATCTGTTTGGATTTTCCACTGTATTCTGAACCATGCATATAACTTGCCCTTATGTACAGTATACTTATATATATACTTTCCTACCTTGTCATCGGTGTATTTCATTTACAAAGTTTAATTTCTGCCCTTTGTAAGCATGTTGTTTTGATGTTAAGGTCTGTAGAGCACTTTTTACCCAGTAAACATTCTGCGTGTCTGGTAAATGGTGACATCATTGGCGTAAAGAGGGACAGAGCGATATGTGTTCGCACTGTCCCTGCCGAAGAGGGACACATGGAAAGTATGCTTTCTACTGAATAAATACCAGTGTGGCTGTCTCCTTTACATTCCACAGTGACTACGTGGTCTTATTAGTAGCAAACATTGCCATCACCATTCAAGCATGTCAACAATTGGTACTCATAAAAGCTAAGCGTGAGAACAAGCGCTTAGATTTTTCAGTGCTAACTATTTTTCTTTAATGAAAGAGTGTCAAAGGTAAGCTATGCCAGTTTGCAGATAATACATACTTGGGATGCAAAAATTAAAAGGCAGGTATTAGAAGTTATCATTTCTGAGGGATATTTATTTGAAGGTAAGCAGAAAATGCAACAAAGCATCACAAAAAAGTAAACGGGTAGCTGGGTCATAGAGCTAGAGGCATTCATAGCAGAAAGAGGTAGTGGGTTGTGCCCCTTCTTCTGGTGATCATCTAGAGCAGGGATCTCCAAACTCGGCCCTCCAGCTGCTGCAGGACTACATCTCCCATAATGCTCCTTCAGCTAAGGGGCTGGCTGAGGAGTATGGGAGATGTAGTCCTGCAGCAGCTCGAGGGCTGAGTTTGGAGATCCCTGATCTAGAGCATTGTGCATGTGTCTGGAGACCCCATCTTCAAAAGGATATTGACGTTCTGGAGAGAGTTCAGAGAAGAGCTACTAAAATGCTGAATGATTTCCAGCTAAATTTATATTATAGCTTGGAGAAGAGAAAAGTGTGGTAATTAAATACTTAAAGCCATTTAACAAAGTACAGGAGGGATGTTTATTTCAAGAGGAGACATGTTAACGTAAGGAAGTTTTACTTTTCCAAGAACTTGCTAAATAAGTTGAGCTATCCCCCAGCAGAAGTGGTGGCATTTAATACAGTAAAGGACTCAACGCTTTGGATAGGCATATGTCTATTTTGACTCTTAAGACAGTACCAAGGACCAATTAAGATTTGAGTCTTTACAGTGACAATGTATGAGTAGACTAGGTGAGCTGAATGATGACGGGTAAGGACCAAATTTGATGTTCGTAATGTACATTCAGAAAGGAAATAGTAATGCATTCTTCTGGCAATTAAGTTTCTGTTTGGCTCTCCTGGTATTTTCATTCTCATCCTTACCATTTCTTGTCTCTCCTGTCCATCCATTTCTTCACAGGTGATGGAGACAGAAAGAATGATCTATTTAGTGACAGAGTACGCCAGCGGAGGGGAAATATTTGGTAAGTCAGACCTTTTAGCTGCAAACGATAAAATCAAGTGTTATAAATATTATTTTAACCTAAACCAAGGACTACAGTTCAGGCTACTTTTGGAATGCATACTTTATTTTATGTAATGGTAATGTTCTCCCAGTGCAGAAATCTGTCAGAGCTGTTTACCTTGTGTCATGTCCACAGTGGTGAGCGGACCGGCTACTGGCCTTATGTGGAAATCTGCTTGAGAGATCCCACAGATTGTGGCAACTGAGTCTGCCTGTAACTACACAAGATATAGTGGAGTCAAACGTTTAGCAATAAGAAGCTATCAGAGGAAGGATAGAGGAGTCTACCCCCGTCCTTCACATCATGGTTGGGGAGAGGCTTTTCTAACACCCAAGGCCACTCTCTCGTGTCTTCCTTGGAAATGCATCAGTTCTTCCACTGGAGAAGCATCGCAAATCCAAGACAATCCCTTTTCCCCAGTTGCAGGCTCATTTTCCTTCTTGATTTTAAAACCCTAGTTGTGTTGCGTTGTCTGTCTTTAAAGTTAGTCCAAACATGACAGATTACGGCATTCCCAGAGCGGGTCTCCCCCTCCGATGCTGTGACAGTAACAGCGAAGCGAGGGGCATCAGGTGCTGCTTTGTGTTTTGTCTTTTTTACCTTTCTGCCTGGTAAATGGTATTTACCCCAATACGTCTCAAGGTAACCCTTTGTTGTCTGAAACCTGTATTTTTCCATGAAGGCGGCACTGTTGTTTCCCACTGAGTAGTAATGGTTAATTATGCAGTGTAGAGACTGACTGTGTAAACAGGATGTGTGTGTAGGAGTCTTAGCATTACTTAACCCCTCTGCTGCCAAGTTGGCTTTAATAGAATGGAAGACATGGAAAGGCCAGTGCCTGGAAGAAATGGTATGCCTATACAGCTTGAAATAGATGTTATTCAGATCACTTTGTCTTCTGGTATACAGCAGAAATGTTACAGGAGATTAGAAAATGGAAGGATTAAGAAGGCCTAACAGCACGTCCTAATTTCTTGAGGTGTTAGGGGACCTCATTGTGCCCCTTTCTTTGGCTGCACATTCTGTTCTGAGCTCTCTTATGAATACAAACCCTTTTCTCTGTTTGGAAACCCTCTACCCCAGCCCTCCGAATCTTGCTTTTGTAGAGAAACACTTTGGTTCTTGTACATTCTTCTGACAACCACCCCTATAAATAGGAGCAGAGTCTTCAATCAAGTGGTAGACAGACATTCCTTCCCAAAGTGAAGTGAGCAGTGGTGCTTCTAATGAGCAGGGGGTGAGGACAGCGCCCGAGAACGGGGACAGCGACTGGAGGGCTTCCTGTTTTGCATTAAAAAGCGTTTATAAAAAGTTGAAGTTGTGAAAATGTTGGGAATGTTATCTGCCGCTCAGGTTGAGGCCCTTGATACTGTGAATCTTCTGTCTTTTGCATTCTTTGCCATGTTTATACAGAGTGAGGAATCAGTTTGTCTGATTGTCCCGATTTTTATTTTTTCAGGGTGTCTCCTGTCTGCATATCCTGAATGTGGCATTACTTTGGCTTAGTCCCAAAAACTCCCTCCTTAGATCGTATATGATGACGTAATGTGTTATGTAATATGTAGTGGAAACTTAAGACCAAGCAGGTTTCCAAAATTAGTGTCCGACACAGGGCTAATTTCTGAAGAATCCCTCGCCATGTCACTATCACAGTGGGGATGATTCGCTAAACAGAGTTTTCCCAGTGCAGAGGCCTTAGTTGACCCTTTACCGTCGACATTTAATGTTTAATATTTTTTTCATTCTTTGTGACCGCCATTCCCACCACACACACACAACTGTAAATTTCCAACTGCATTCTTTTTCCTGTTATTTCTTTGCTCCATACCTTATTTGTGAAATATTAAGAAATACTCTTTAGCATTTAGAAATATACCAATAGTCTACTATTGTGTTTGAGAGATGCTTTTTAATTTAAACTACTCTTTCACGAAAGTAACTAAGTGCAGCTTTAGAAATTTCTAGTACCCAAGTTCTTCCCAGAAATCTTTAATTGTGTGAACGCCTGCCTTATTCCTATTTTACCAGTGATTGGAAACTTAAATAACTTAAAACACTTGTCTCATTTACAAGATGGAATAAATTTCAGATCTGCTTTTTTATTTATTTGCTTAAAAAAAAAAAGATAATGTGATTATTGTTTTAAGTGGCACAGCATATAGAGAAAATACTGTGAGCGCATTACTGCCCCCAGTGTATGCACTGTGCAGGTACATTTCCTGCTCATTTCGGTCCTTTGCATGTGGATCTAATGCATTGAAGTCAGTTGGGCACAGTTTCAGCATGCGTCTGGGGACTGGATAGATCCCTGACAGCCGCATTTGTCTGGCTGGCGATAAGTATATCGCGTAGGGAGACCTGTCCTGCTGGCGTAAGGGACGATTCTGTATTTACCGGAAGGACACATATTAGAGCTATCTCTCAGCTGCTACATGCATTAAAGAGCATATGATGACTGTAGTGTCCATTTAATAACTGTGGATAGCTGGATGATGGGATTTTCAGCCTAGCTTTGCAGCCGTGGTGCTTTAGTTACGTATTTATGAAAGTCGGTAATGTGTGTCACGTTGATCTTTTCTAAATTAAATTCTTAGCCACGCTTAATTAGAACTAATTTGGGTTTTTCAGCCTCTTGCCCTGTTAAAACATTGAAAGATGAATTAGGTGCTTGTTTCATGTGTGACATTATGTTACACGCTTGGATAAAGAAAGATGTGTTTGCTCCTTTTTCGAGCGCATCATTGCTTGACGTTTATGAAATGCCCTAGTTTCAGAGGGATCTCTGTAAGACGGTGTACAATAACAGGGACAGTAGGATGATGAAGCAGGGGTATGAGAAATCCCTGGAATGTAGGAAGCATTGTATTGAATCTCAGCCGGTATTATTTTCAATTTACTTGCCTGTTCCCTGTAAGCAGTAATGTTCTCTTTTCTACCTCTTTAGAAGGTTTTGCCCAAATCTTGGATTTAAACATGATCCTATGTATGGGGCTGTACTGGACCCCAAGTCCTGTAATTTATGGTGATTAGGACATGTGGGTATTATGACCCACAAAACCAATTATGATTAAAAGCCCTCCTCTGTGTAATAAGTGATTTTTAATAATGAATTCAGACCATATGGCGTAAAAGCTCAATGAACATCAACAGAAGGGAGAAACCAAGGCTTCTGCAGTGCCAACAGCTGCACTATTTTACATTAAACTCTGTAGTATGTACCCTTTTCCCCGCTCCCGAATACTGCATGTCCCAAGCTGGGAAGTATCGGCCATGATAGAAAGGGTTCTGAAAATATGGAGAATAATTTTTTTTACGAGATTTTCATAAGTCCCAACCATTATATTAGCTCAATCAATGCAAAATATAAGCATTAAAATTCATAAACATAATTTGATAGCGAAAAGAAAAATTAAGTATACTACGTGGTAGTACAACATGGCGAGTGATATGATTTCTTCTGAAATAAAGACCCAAAAACTTGCGACCCCATCTCCTCTTGGACAGATAGGTTTCTTTCACTAGCCCGCAGAAATTGTCCTTAAGCTTTATGTGCCTGAAGTTTTAAATATTTACACTAATTTCCTCATTTCATGTTTAATACCCAAAGTAATGCATGTTTTTAATCCAAATGGAGCCACATTAGGTTGACTGAATTTCAGTCGTAAAATTTATAGCAGAGTAGTCTGTAAGCGTCATTTGAATGTTTTTTTTCCAACATATTTGTCATTTAAATATTTGTTTTTCTTTAAAAAAAAAGTCTGATCTAGAATATTCATAGAATGTTGAACTCCCTGGGTATTAATCACCAAAAACAAACTACCAAAAATGGTAGAGATACGTGCACTGTACATATATAAACACCAAAACCTAATGTAAGGAGAGCACGTAAGGAGAAACAGGTATATACAAAGTAAATCTTTATTAGACAGTACGATTAAATACACATGAAAAAAATATATATAATAAAAAAGCATCTCGGCACAAAAACACATATAGGAAGGTACAAATGAACCAGGGCACAGGACTACAGGAACTAGGTATGTATATAAAGGCACAAATAAGAAACACAAAGATGACCACAGCAAAAAAGTAAGAAGGAACAAATGAAATAACAAACAGCAATGGTACATCGGTGCTCAAAAGTAAATAACCAAACCTAGAAACAAGGCTGAAAACGGCAAAAAAGCCTGGTGATAAATGGTGCCATTTACGATGGTGCCATGACGAAGCTCATTGCAGCGAAACGTACGTTGGGGTTGGTACGTTTGGACTTGGCACATCTATTAATCTAGGACACTGTCTTAAATGCATGGTTTCTAATATGTTTCAGGAAATATTAAAAAGGCTATGTGACTTTTTAAAGTCATAGAGCAGGATGCTGACAATCCTCTCTGATGCAGGATCACATGGAAAAGCAAATAGAAAGTGACTTAAAGACCATGTGTGAAAACAAATATATACTTTCCATAGTTTCCAAATCCTGTATTCGCCAAGATTCTCCCTCTCTAAGTGTTTAATGAGATATGTTGATTTTAACAACATAGCATTTAGATTAAGAAATGTAATTTTTTTCCTCAATAAAGTGTATTTTATTTTTCTGGTTGTTATCGTTATCGCCATTTAGACACTGAAAATTGGAAACCACACATTAGGGCCCTGCTTTTTTAATCCCGCCGATTTTTTTTTTGTCCAATCCCGCCTGCTCCCGCAATGTGGGTGTTCCGCTTCCACCTGCTCCCTCCACATTTGTGGCCAATCGCGCCCACCTCCTTACCTGAACTGCAGATTTCCCACGCACTCCCTCAAGGCTGCCCCCGAGTTGCTCCGTCAGAGTGTCTCTTCTCTTGCTCCGCCAAACTGGATGGCTAGAGTGCAATCAAGGCAGACGGGTTTCCAAAAGTTCTGTCCAAGCCCTTTTGACGAAGCACAAAGAAACAAACAATGTTGAGGACTGTAGACACGCTGGTTGGCCAAGGAAACGTATTGCAGCATTGGAAAGACACATCATGCTTGCTTACCTACGCGATTGGAAGATGTCCAGCAGTACAATCAGCTCAGTACTTGGACCCTTATGCACCCATCTACTGTCCGTAGAGGTCTGGTCAGAAGTGGTCTTTGTGAAGACTTGTGGCCAAAAGCCATACCTCCAACTTGGAAACAAGGTCCAGCAACTCAACTACTCACGAAAACATAGGAGCTGTGGTGCAGAAAAATGGCAGCAAGTGCACTGGACTGATGAGTCAAAATTATAAATATGTGGCTCTAGGGGGAGGCAGTTTGTTCTTTTTTGCAGGCAACTTTGAGACGTGACGAAGGATCCTTGCAAGTACAATGCTGTATTGCTGCAAACGGAGTTGGGGATTTGGTCAGACTTAACGGTCTCCCCAATGCTCAGAAATACATGCAAATACCTCAGGGAGGCATCTGATTGGCCCACAATTTATTCTGCAGCATGACAATGACCCGAAACATACAAAGTCATTAAGAACTCTCTTCAGCATAAAGAAGAGCAAGGAGTTGTGGAAGTGATGGTATGGCCCCCACAGAGCCCTGATATCAACATCATCGAGTCTGTCTGGGATTACATGAAGAGAGAGAAGTAACTGAGGCTGTCTAAATCCACAGAAGAACTGTGATAGGTTCTCCATGATGTTTGGAACAAACTACTTGCCAAGTTCCTTAAAAAAGAACTATGTGCAACTGTACCTAGAAGAATTAATGCTGTTTTGAAGGCGAAGGAGTGGTTGCATGCGCCTGCTCTAACATTGGTGTAATCACCTTCGGTGCTGTCCTAGGCCTACGTCAGGGCCTGGTATACCATTTTACACACATCCTATGGAGGAGCCTTGCCTGCTAGGTACGGTCTTCCTTAGTGTTAATGGACCTGTTGGGGTGATCTGTGATCTCCCTTTTTAACTGGACCATAGAGCTGTGGAACTGAGGATGTTCAGGCTCTCTGTTAAGTGACAATTGTATTACTTACAAACTTACAAACGTATAGTGTGTAACCACTTTGTGATATATGTGCAGACAGTATGTGTAACAGCTCTGTTGTGTACTTCCCTTGGAATGCAATCTTACATTATGTATTCTTACATTTGATGATGTGTGTTATGTTGCCAAAACAATCATATTCCAAACCTATTTATTACAGTTTAAGGAGAATGAAAACCGATTCTAAATTTGGGCTCACCGCTGTGTGCCCTGGTTCCTTTGTACACATCTTCTCAGTGTGTAGTGTGTGACTGATGAGCCTTGGGATTTGTAACAAGCTCATTCTCTTGATACGGCACCTGATCTTAACACCCACCTGGGAGAGCTTCGCTTCCATCCACTACACCCGCACTTTATTCTTCCCAACAAAGGATTTTCTTTTTGTTTACCCATTGTCTGATATTATATATTTATTTCATTTACCCAATGAACCCCCCCCTTAATTTTGTACTTAAACGTACCGCTATATTGACTGTTACATAGTGCAGTCATGTATGTGTTTGCAAAAATTGGTAAGCAGTGCATTGTGTACTGTGATTTATCTGGATGTACCGTATGTGTAAATGAGCCTTACAGGGAACCTTACATTGATGTGTGAATTGCAAACCTTCTTTAATAATATTTATCACTGATATTCTTAAGGGATTTTTAACTTTTATACTCTCCATTAAGGTCTTTATTGCCCCCCCCCCGCTATGCTTATTGCAAAGCTTCTGATATCCACCATTACTATTTTGAGTGCCCTTATTATTTTATTTTACTATGCTTGGTACATTTTATACAAAACCACTGTTCCTCCACGTGCCCAATGTTTCTTCATTACCTACAGGCATTACCTTTTATATTTCAGATCACCTGGTGGCTCACGGACGCATGGCAGAGAAGGAAGCCCGTAAGAAGTTTAAACAGATTGTAGCCGCTGTCCATTTCTGCCACTGTAGGAACATCGTTCATAGAGATCTGAAGGCTGAGAACCTGCTGCTGGATGCAAACCTGAACATCAAGATTGCAGGTCAGGGACCCAGGACTTGATAAGCTGATTAATAGGATCGGCCGTCTTACTGACTTGAACATTTGCACAACAGCAGAACCTGTTATTATAGTTTACTGTAAGATGTGGGTTAAGGATGGCATTTACTGGTGTGGGATGTAAACTACACAGTTTAAATAATTAAGCAGACCTCCATAGCACACATTTTGTTTGCATTGACTGGTCTGCTTAGTTTGATTTCATGCTTTCATTTTCCAGTGTGAAAGAAGTTGGTCCTTTTTAAAAGTCCAGGCTTTGTTAGACAAGCTCAGCACAGTCAAGGTGGAGTTTTCGCAAGATGGATAGGAAGAGAGACCACTTTATTTTTTTTTTTTGAAAATAGCAACATTTATAGGTATCCGGCAAAAGCACCTAATGGGTTTTGATATTTTTTCAGGCATTTTGCTTTAAGAAAACAGTCACAGTATTGCAGGAAGGTGGGGTGTATAGTTATGTATCTGGTATAGTTATGTATCTGGTATTTTGTATATTGTATGATAGGGGTAACCACCTCCTGCTTTCAATCTACAGTATTCTGGACAAACAGGATCAAAAGTTAGAGCAATGTTTGTCTAAAGGTCTGTGTAAGGTTCTCATTGAAGTACAGTGGAAGAGCTGATATAGCATTTTATTGGTATGATGGGAGACATCACGAATGCACACATTTGGCTGCATTGTTTTCCTTTTTTTTTTTCCTGTGATTTTTGCGTCCAGTTTGTTCTAATGCCCTTGATCGCCTGTCACTTTGTTCACCGCTTCCTTGCACGGTCTTGTGTCTCGGAAGGTGGGGGATGATGACATCCCATCAGGAAGGGGCATGAGCCGTATGGGTGGAAGCCTTTAACCTACAGCTCTGTTTTCTCAATATCAGAATAGCTAAACCCGCAAATGACTTACGGGAACAGAAGAGAACTTGGCCGCAGAATCTGAAGGCCTGTTTCCAGTTATTCATTTGATCTGTCCCCCGCGCTAAAGGGAGATTCCTTACCCTCGTTCGGACGGGGAATGCAATATTACCAGATTAGAGAGCATAACAATAGGATACTTTATTTTTGACAAAAGCACAGGGTATTGTTGGAGATTGTTGTAACATAGTAACATAGTTCATAAGGTTGAAAAAAGACCAAAGTCCATCAAGTTCAACCTATATACATATTGTGTCCCTACTGTGTTGATCCAGAGGAAGGCAAAAAAACCCTTATGAAGCAGATGCCAATTGCCCCATACCAGGGGGAAAATTCCTTGTGTGAAGGTTTAAATCGTGTTCTCCATAGAAAGAAGTGTATATCAAGAAGATAAAATACACAGGCAAGATTAGGTTGTATTTTTGAACAGGACATGAGCTCAAAAGTATAAATCATTTGAACCATATTTGATAATTGAACAGATTATCGTGCTTTAGAGCTGTTAAGAAATACCCATGTCTATATTATAATTGATAATATGGAGTTTATTTAGTAAAGAAGAAGTTTATAGGAGATTTGCAGTTTTATTGCAGAGTCAACCCTGTAGTGCAAGTTTCTCCTGGCCCTGCGTAACGCATAGTTTTGCCAGTGAAGTGAATTTTGAGACTTCTCACATTATACTGGGAAGACCAATTTCCTATTGCAGGAGAAGCTCTCTTGGGTTGGTCCTTTTATAATACATAGTACTATAAAAGATAGCTTACTGCCCTTTAGATGAATGCATATTTAAGTCCTCTGTGGGTATTTAATTTTTAAAATATAAAAAATAAAGCACTTACCTAAGTAAAAAGCATAAGCTTCACCTGTCTTCCTCCGTGGTCCAACGATGCTTCAAGCAGCCAGTCAACGACAGGAAAGCGATCCCATTTAAACGAGTGCCTTACACATATGCACACAAGCATCTGAATAGACCCCAGTCCATAGCGTCCACTGAGCCAGCTTTGGGGGTGACTGGCAGTAAGGGTATCTCGAGCACATCACCTGAACAGGGCAGACAAAGGGGCAAATCTAGATGAGGGATTCTACCCAGAATCTACCCCATGTGTTTTGCGAATGTTACATGTACATGAAAGCGTGCGTGATGGTTGGAGTGTCCCTATATGGCCAACTCTCCTGCAAACTATATCTGGCAACTATCATCAAGCAGGAATAACTTGTAACTATTTATCAACTATTTACCAAATGTGTTGTTGACACTTCCTTTATGATGCAGCAGTATCTACTTTAATGTATATTTTTGGAGTGTTTTGATCCATTATTTTCTCCCCCAGATTTTGGGTTCAGTAACCGTTTCACTCCTGGGCAGCTATTAAAGACTTGGTGTGGGAGTCCTCCATATGCCGCCCCTGAGTTGTTTGAAGGCAAGGAGTATGATGGACCCAAAGTTGATATATGGGTAGGTGATATATGTGCAGGCTGATAGTGCTAATGATCTTCCTATACATTCACTTGTAGAGATACTGTAGTCATGATGGCAATGGACATGCCTTTTTAGCACAGTTATGATCATTGTTTAATACTGTAGATCCCTCTGAAGCTACATCATGTCTTAGACTGCTTTTTCTCTGGGCAGAGCCTTGGAGTCGTTCTATATGTCCTGGTCTGCGGGGCTCTTCCTTTTGATGGGAGCACTTTACAGAACCTGCGGGCCCGGGTACTGAGTGGAAAGTTTCGTATCCCTTTCTTCATGTCCACAGGTAAGAGTTTTATTTCCCTAACACTAATGTCTAATGCTAAAAACCTTAAATATTTTAGTAATAAAGATGAGGGTCCAGGTTAGAATTATTATATTGAGAATGTGCAGCATATGCAGGATAACCCTCCAGCGTAAGTTTACATGGAGATGTTAAATATGCTCTCTTTGTTAACCATTTTAACATTTTGCAGTGCTGGTATGTTTTATAGCTTTATATTACCGTACTTACCGGCGTATAGCACGCACCCTCGCCGTGACCGGAAGTGAGGGTGACGCGGCTGCCGATCGTGCAGCTCTATGGTTTATCGGCGTATAACACACAGGTAGGTTTTCGGCTTTTTTTTGTTTTACCGAAAGCGCGTGTTATACGCCGATAAATACGGTACTTTATAGGAGCAATGTTTATCGTGTTTGAGTCGTACAGTGTCCTCCACTAATATTGGCATCCTCGGTAAATATGAGCAAAGAAGGCTGTGAAAAATTGTTTAGCTTTTTGATATTAAAAAAACATTTTAATCTTTGTGGCACAATGATTGGCACCCTTTTAGTCGATACTTTGTGCTACTTCCCCTTGCCAAGGTAACAGCTCTGAGTCTTCTTCTATAATGCCTGATAAGGTTGGAGGAAACATGACAAGTGATCTGAGACCACCCCAAACAGAATCTCCCCAGATCCATCAAATTTAGAGTTTGACGCTGGTGGACTCTTTACTTCACCCCAGAGGTTTTCTAAGGGGTTCAAGTCAGGGGATTGGGATGGCCATGGTAGGACCTTGTTTTTATGGTCAGTAAACCACTTTTGTGTTGATTTTGATGTATGTTTTAGATCATCGTCCTGCTGGAAGATCCAGCCATAACCCTTTCGAGTGTTCATTTAATATCTGGTGATATTTGGTAGAGTCCATGATGCCAAGTATCCTAACAAAATGTCCAGATCCACTGGCAGAAAAATAGCCCACAAACAGTCACCACCATTTATATTTTCCATATGACTACTTCTTTGTATGCGCCAAACCCACCTCTGATGTTTATTGCCAAAAAGCTCTATTTTGGATTCATCTTACCATAGAACTCGATCCATTTGAAGTTCCAGTAGTGTCTGGAAACCTGAAGATGGTCGAGTACATTTTTTTTCCCTGAAACCCTTCCAAACAACTTGGTGATGATGTAGGTGACATTGGATTGTGGTTTTGGAGACTTTCTGACCCCAAGATGCAACTAACTTCTGTAATTCTTTGGCTGTGATCCTCGAAGATTTTTTGGCCACTCTAACCATCCTGTTCACAGTATGTTGAGACAATATAGACACATGTTCATAAGGCATTTCTGGAGGCAGAGTGGCATATAAGGGGTTTTAAGGCATTTCTGGAGGCAGAGTGGCATATAGGGGGTTAAAAGGCATATTATGGGGCAGAGTGGCATATAGGAGGGTATAAGCCATTTCTTGGGGCAGAGTGGCAAATCATAGCTTTTATTAAATATGAAAAGAATAGTTTACATGAATTAATATTTACTAGTAAAACTTTTTTCCTATAGGGTCATCTTATATTCCGGATTTTTCTTTTTTCCTAAATTAATATTCAGATTCATCTTATAATCAGGTTGTCTTATAATCAAGCAAATATAGTAATTAAAATATATTTTTCTCGTATGATTTCATATGGGTGCCAATAATTGTGCCACACTTTTTTTTTTTTTTTGTTGAATAAACCTGTTGTATTTGCATATCCATGAGTATTTTTGTATATTTTTTTGAAGAAAAGATCAAAAAGTTAAACAACAAAACAATTTTTTCACAGCCTTCTTTGCTCTTTAACAAGGGTGCCAATATTAGTGGAGGACACATTTGGGATGTGTTAAAGAAGAAAGTGCTCTGGTAATGATTGAGGTGACAGTATCCCCAATACCCTTAGCAGCCAAGTAGAAACATACCACCCAGGCTTTGTATGTGACCCTTGTTGACCTCTAACCCTCAGAATGTGAGCACCTGATCCGACACATGCTGGTTTTAGAACCTAGCAAACGTCTTTCGATGGAGCAGATCTGCAAACACAAGTGGATGTGTACTGGTGAACAGGATCTTGAATTTGAAAGGGTGAGTCTGATACCCTTCCCTTTCTCTATTTCATACCCATAACCATGTACTCCTGCAACCTTTGTTACTTCATTTCCCAGCATCTTTTGTCACTTTATTTTTTACTCGGTTATCCATCGAACCATTTAGTTTTTATTAACACCTGTGTCTCGTTTGCATACCCATGTATTCTTTTCCATACTACCTTCCGCCATTACTTTACATAAACCTCAGTCATGGTGCCGTTATGTTTTGATTCATTTTGATTACCTTTTGATGTTAAGCATCCGCTGATGTCCTTACCCTTCTATTCCTTTGTTCCGCAAACATTTCCCCTTGTAATTCTCTGGTAATCTTTCCTTAGTTAATTGCGGAGTGCCAGCATGTAAAACTTGAAAGACAAAGAGAACCCTTGAATGAGCAAGTCCTGCTTACAATGGCGGATATGGGTTTGGACAAAGAACGTACTCTACAGGTGAGTACTGAAATTGTGTTCAGTTTCCTTGTTCCCAGTCTCTCTCTCTGTATAACAATATGCACCGATCAGCCATAATGTTATGACCCCTGACAAGTGAAGTAAATCGCACTAATAAACTTATCATGGCGCCTGTCAGTGGGTGGGATATATTAGACAGCAAGTGAGTATTTTGTCCTCAAAGTTAGAAGCAAAAAAATGGGCAAGCGTAAGGATTTGATAAGGGCCAGAATGAGATGGCTAGACAACTATGTCAGAGCATCTCCAAAACTAAAGCTCTTGTGGGATTTTCCCTGTCTGCAGTGGTCCAAGGAAGGAAAATCGGTGAACTGGCGGCAGGGTCATTGGCGGCCAAGGCTAATTGATGCACATGGGCCGCGAAGACTGGCCTATGTGGTCAAATCCAACAGACGTGCTAGTGTACCTTAAATTGCTTTAAAAAAAAAAAAAGTTAATGCTGATTCTGATAGGTGTAGCCAGAGACAAGTCAGGGTGCCCTTGCTGACCCCTGTCCACTGCCAAAAGCGCCTACAATGGGCTTAAGAACTGTACAAACATTTTAGGCAGGTGTGAAAAAAGAAGAGTGAACAGAAGAAAAAATCTAAATCAGATCAATATTTTGTGTGGCCACCCTTTGGCTTCTTTTAAGTTCTTTTAAGGTTAATGTCAAAAGAGGTACACCATGTCAAATCTGAGCACAGCGGCAAGACACAAGGTAGTGATACTGCATCAGTAAGGTAGACAGGGGTTTCCAGTTGTTCTGTCCAAGCTCTTTTAAAGAAGCACAAGGAAACTGCAGTGGTCGGCCATAGACACTTATTGCAGCAGAAGAAAGACACTTCATGCTTAATTCCGTCTGCAATCGGCAGTTCCATCAACTTGGCATTGGAAGAAAACGGTGGAACCCTGGTGCACCCACCTACTGTCCATCTACTGTCCGGAGAAGTCTGGTCAGAAGTTGTCTTCATGGAAACAACTATTCACAGAACCACAAGAACTGCGGCAGCAGATGCTCTGGACTGATGAATCAAAATCTGAAATGTTTGGCTGAAGCAGAGAGCATTACAAGAGTATTTGCAGGCAACAATGGAGCAGAGTGAAGGTTCCTTGCAAGTTTAGGGCTGCATTTCTGCAAATGGAGCCAGAGGTTTAATCCCAATTAATAGTCTCCTCAATGCTGTGAAGTACAGGTAGATCCACAGTTATCCACCGTGCAATGTCATCTGTCATCTGATTGCACTCAAATTTCTTCTGGAGCTTGGCAATGACCCCAAACATACAAAGTCATTAAGAAATATATTCAGCATAAAGAGGAACAATGAGTCTGCAAAGCTCGGATCTGTCTGTGATTGAATGGACAGGGAGAGAAGTAAATGAGGCTGCCTACGTCCACAGAACTGTGATTAGTTCTACAAGATGTTTGGAACAACCTACTTGCCGAGTTCCTTAAACTATGTTCAAGTGTACCTAGAAGAATTTATGCTGTTTTAAAGGCAAAAGGTGGTCACACCAAAAATTGATTTTATTTAGATTTTTCTTCTCTTCATTCAGATTTTTGTTAAATAATAAAAAATAAACTATTCACATCTATTTTTGAAAGCGTTGTTGCTTTAGAACATTTTTTCACAACCCCCTAAAACGTTTGCACAGGACATTGCATCTCCATCATTATGTATGTTTTCTCGTCTTTCTTACATCAGATTTCTGTGATGTGGTATTGTATTGATGATAGTTTACTCTGTACCTCGTCGCCCCTTTCTCCCTTTCTTATCCTTGCGCTTTTATCCCTTGTATTCAGTCGCTAAGGACAGATGCGTACGATCACTACAGTGCTATCTACAGTTTACTTTGCGACCGTTTGAAACGCCATAAGACACTTCGCCTCCCAACACCTCCTAGTGTCCCTCGGCAAGTGGCCTACCCAGTTCCTCCCATCCAGGTGAGCTTTCAGTCTTTACAGCTTGCCTCTTTACTTGTACTAAGATCCCAAAATCTATTTTAAAACCATTATTTAATCTGCTTTTATTGGACCTTTTATCTAATGTAGAGACCATGCATCTCTGTTCCCCCTACAGGCGGATGGCACTGGCAGTGCAGTCGGTATGAATGTTCCCCAGGTTCAGCTCATCAACCCTGAGAACCAGATTGTTGAGGTGAGGGTTGTGATGGACTGTGTGTTCTCTCCCCAGTAGTAATGCTTTGCATGTAAAGTAGCACTGAACGGCTTTGTGGATATTGATTTGCGGTTTGATTATTAGACTGTTGCCATTTAAAAGTGAGTGATAAAACAGGCGCTTCAAACTGATGCTCACCTTATCTCACTGGGCCATGTGTTCTTTTGAGATTGCCTTCTGTTAATGGTGTTTGTATTTAGCATTTTGAGATCAAATTTACCTTTAGAATAACGAATGCTTAGTCAACCAGGTTACTGATCTCAAGTATTTTCTTGTGACCCAGTGCAGTAGTGTCACATACACTTATGAACCTATTTGTTAGTGGCCAGTAATAAAATGGGGGCTGAAACCCATTTGGGAGATGGTAGTTAACCCATGAAATCCTATCCCTATTTATGTTGTATTACCGCAAACAATTCTTTATATAAGGAATTTCAGTTTATTGAAATAGAAGAAATATACATTGCAAATCAAACTAAACTGCAAGGAGTATCTCGGGACTTAATGGCAATGCCAATTTTGGAAGTACCTGGAACTAGGTCATCAATGAGTTTGTGGCTTGAGGACTATTAACAGTAAAAGTGTCAAAATGTATTTTGTGTTTCCTTGTGCCCTTGGGGATGTCCGAGCAGTAAAATTATACTGTATAAAACCTAATTCAATTAGATCCGTACACTTGCTTTCATTAACCTTTCTTATTTTACTATCCTTTTCTGTGTTGGCTTGCAGACGAACGGTACAATGAATCTTGACAGTGATGAAGGCGAAGAACCGTCACCGGAGGCTCTGGCCCGGTATCTCTCCATGAGGAGGCACACAGTCGGAGTTCCAGACACACAGTGAGTTACCCTTTGATAAACAAAATGCATGCCATTTTCAAGCATTTTCTGTTGAATTACATGACTGGTCTGAAGCCTGATTATTCATACATGTGAATGCACTGGTGACACTATACTTAATGTATTTTCCAGTACTGAGGGTGGGACGGAAGATTTACAGAAGATGATTCCTGGGTTCCCAAGGGTCATGCCACAGACTCCATTCCCCACAGTGGCACAGAATGCCAATGTCCTCCACAATCTATTGCCCATGCAGAACATGCAACCAAGTGGTCACCTGGAGTACAAGGTACGCATACACTATTTCTGATTTAAGATTGCTCAGGCACAGTCTTAGAATTTGATGGCAGATAACAACCTTTTTCCCCACGATCCAAAGACTCGGACCTTAATCGGTTTTTGGTCTTGTTAGATTCAAGATGGCTTAATGCCACCCTGTGCATGTTCCCTCTCTGTATTGGCCTCTTGTGACGGAAGGCTGGTCCCTTTATCTTCCTTATTATGTCTAGACCAGGTGATAATCTCTCAGCAAACACTTTAAGAAATAAGATCCCAGTATATTCTTTAACTGTTTAAAATGACTGATGTTCATTCCATAGCACAAGGAGCTGTCATAACCACTCTATCGAAGTGTGGTTTCCAGAGGTGACGCAGGAAGATGATTTTTGGATAGGCAAATTTTCCTTGAGATTGGCAAACACAAGCAAAGGAATATTTCCATGTTGCTAGACCTGTAGACAGTAGTCCATTAGTAGGTTGAAAGTTGTTAACTTACTCATGGTGGAACTGTGTGTTGTATATCGCATAGTTGATGGATACCTGGTTTTATAACTTCTAACAATCTGAGGAAGTCTTTGTCCCTCACACATACTGTCTTTGTCACTCCCACATCCTCCCCGTGTCTCTCTCTCTCTCTCTCCCTCATCCTCCCCGTGTCTCTCTCTCTCTCCCTCATCCTCCCCGTGTCTCTCTCTCTCTCCTCATCACTCCCCGTGTCTCTCTCTCTCTCCCTCATCCTCCCCATGTGTCTCTCTCTCTCCCTCATCCTCCCCGTCTCTCAATTCCCATAAAAGTTTTTTGTTCTGAGCTACACATTTGGAGAGTGAAAATGCCCTAAGCTTTTGACCCCAACCTTTCTCCCAACCCCAGGAGCAGTCCCTTTTACAACCCCCTACCCTGCAGCTCTTGAATGGCATGGGCCCTCTCGGGCGCCGTGCGTCAGATGGAGGAGCCAACATTCAGTTACACGCACAGCAGCTTTTGAAAAGACCTCGTGGACCATCTCCTCTGGTTACCATGACAACTGTGAGTGTCTGCTGTCATCACTGTCTACTTACACATGTTTAACTGTGTTCTCTGTAACCGTTTAGAATTATTTCACCACTGTCTGACTGAAAAAATTACGATGGCACATAAAATTAATTTATATATAAATTTAAATATTAAGTTACCGATCATTATGCATATGCTGTCACCTATCACTCATATTACCAGCGTAATGAGTCATGTTTTTGACATTTTGGAACATAGCCAAATGCAGAAAAATAAAATGCATTGTTTCCACACCTGTGCACCCCATAGGGATACGTTACTGGTATTGTCTGCTTTACGCCGGCGGTATAGTAGATGTGCTCGACTAGATGGAGCTCCCCCCCCCATTCAAAATCTGATGTGATCATTAAGGAACTCTCCGTCCCTAACACTGAAAACACAGGCATCTAAATAATTGGGAGTTCAACCTGGATATGTGTGCTGAGCTGCTGCCGCTCACACGCATACATGTCGAGCTGACACGTATCAGCGCAAACAGGCTGCGCGGGAGGAACATGGGACAGAAGTCGTATGTTCTAATTTCATTAAAAGAATCCCATGCAGTAAAATTAATTAGGAGCCATGGAAAGTGGCCTCCATTGTGCATGGAGTAGGACTTGGAGTGTATGTTAAAGTTCTTTAGTATCAGTTTTTTTTTGGCATCTTTAAGTGCAATACTGCCACAGGCCCCTGAGAAAGCACTTTCGTATCACTCAGTGTGATTTTCTATTATTTGCCTGCTGCTTATACACGCAATTAGATCACATAACTACATCTAATTACATCTCTTCGTTAGGCTGTACCTGCAGTTACCCCGGTAGATGAGGAGAGTTCAGACGGAGAGCCTGATCAGGAGGCGGTGCAGAGGTAAGTGCCCGCGTTCCTGTCCTTACACGTGATGTGATTGATTAATATCAAATGTGGTCGGATTTTGTCTACAGCGTGGACGATGTTAGGGCAAGATAAGATCCTGAGAACAGGTTTTGTTGGGTGGTGAGGTTTTCAGCACTTCCTTCTCCGAGAAATGGTAATTTTGGTTAAATGATGTGATGATGTTTGGACCCTGGGCAGATGACTATAGCTTGCCCTGTGGTAAACACATCCCTGTATACAGCAAAGATGCCTGTAAACTCTGGCTTTTGTTAAACGTAGAAATTCCCTTACACATACCGTACTTCATATAGAGTGCAATTCCTTTATTTACCACACGGTGGCTCCATACTATATAAAGTTGAGTTGAGCTGTTGCGGTACAACGTTTAACTACAATTAATATTGTTTTATATAGCACCATCAAATTCCATAGCGCAGTACAATTGGTGGACAGGACAAAACAAGTAGTATGTAACATAACAATTTGACTTACAGAGACAACAGGTGAGGAGGGCCCTGCTCAATCAATCTTACAATCCTTGAGTCACTCGGCTAGGGATGTTCAGCTAGTGTTTTGGTAGGGAAGAGCTGCAGCTTATTATGTAAAACTTAAGACTGAATTGAAAAATATCCTCAATGTTTTTTAAAAACATTTATTCAAAAATAGTCTGAATACAATTAATGCTACTTAAAGCGTAAGCACCCTTGATACATAGAAACAATCCAATTTTTAGTGGGAAAAAGCATCAAAACTAGATGTTTAGGTATTTTCCACAGTACAGCATGGCATTTCTGCAATAAATGCCTAATAGTCCTTCTGCGCTACGGAATATGCTGATGCTATATATAACCATTAACACAAATTTTCATCCATGTGCTGGGCATTCAGAGCTTTTTCACTGTACACATGTATTCACTAACCACGGTCCATTGAAGAATTGTAAACCAGAAAATGCTACATAGAGCCTGAAAACATAGGAACGTGATGCAGCATATGATTGGAAAATTATCATTTTCAGGGTAGTCACGAAAAAGTGCTTAAAGTGCTGAATCAGTCCTCCCTGTGGAGTTAACTCTCAGTGATCTTTCGGAACCTTACAACAGTGTGAAGGGATCTTGCAACAAACTTGGGTGCTGCAGTGTTCCAGAGAAAAAAATGGTTATTCAAAGCAATTGGCAACACACGAGAAGTAGCAGAAGCCATAAGATGCTTGGCAGATGGTGGTGGTGGTGGCCTTTCTTGTGTTATTTCCTTTAGTTTTGTTCATTTTCTCTGTGAATTTACAAAGTACATTGAGTTGCTAAGTACCACTTCAATTAACCTTTAATTTAACAGATGTGATGAATTATGATATGCACTTGACACCTACTATCCTCAGCCATGGTCTACCTGTTGGGGACTTGGTGAGATGCAGTCCAGAAACAAATATAGGCACACGTGAAACAAATAGGAATAGGTATATTATAACGTTTTCCCGCATCTGGGTTAATTTGCAGGTATCTCACCAACCGCAGCAAGAGGCACACATTGGCAATGACATGTCCTTCTGCAGAAATTCCTACTGATCTCCAACGTCAACTGGGGCAACAGCAATCATTTCGAAACAGGGTCTGGCCACCTCACCTAGCGGTTGACCAACACAGGTAAGCAGCCGTAAACGACATTGAGGTGTTCATTTATTTTGGTTTGGAAAAAATGGCTGCGTACTGTAAGTCAGTACAATGGTTTCCTGAGCATGAACAGGTTGTCGGTTGCCATGGTGATAACACCAATTTTTAGACTTTTTATTTTACACTTTGTCCCCAATGTCTGCATTGCTGATCGAATCTATCAGTCTTGAGACATCCAATGCAAATATTCAGGTATTTATCTCAGATTTCTAGTCATTTTGTATTGTGACATTTATGTTTTTATTTTGCCGTCAAGAGAACAAAAAGTTCTATATTTCTGGGAGTATCTGAGAAAAAGTGCCCTGTGGACCTTTGGCCAAGAATTGCACACAGCCATGTGTAAACTTTGTATGACAGCTACTGATTGCCACGTTGGAGCAAAAGCGGAAGGCACACACTGTTTTCCCAGAAAAACATCCTAGGATCAGGGCCAGTATGTTCCAGGGTTGTTTTAGTGATGCATTTTATTGAAAATGCGTAAACCTTACCCTTCCTTTATATAAAATGACTGATTTAAATCTCACTGGTCAGGTTCATCATAGGGTAGTGTGTGCGAGTCTAAGGTTAAAGTACAAGTAACATCACGGTTGATCACTCTATTTTTATTTATTTTTAATAAATCCAACCGAAGGATGAACTGCCTTATTTGTAAATATGAGAGTGGGGTATAATGAGAATTATTTACTAAGCGCACAGTTTGCAGGAGGGTTGTGCTTCACTCTTCATTCTAATGGGTTGTGAAAAGCAGGTTTCTCCAATGTAAAGCGAATGTAAATTTGAAGAACAATATTATCCCACACTCTATCAATTCTCCCCTCAGACAGTAATAAAAATAAAAACATCTGACGCTGAGATCTTAAAGAAATGTAGATCCTCAATAATTACGCCAATCTTTCTTGTGAGGTCAACATAATTAAATGAACCGTACTTTGGGATGTTGGAAACGCATATCCGCAGAAAGGGCTACCATCCTTGATAGAGGAGCCTGCAAAGGGGTGACTGGGGGAGGAAATATAAAGTTTAAGCAGGCAAAATTAGATATGATTTTATGTATAATTAAGTAAAGAATCAACTATTTTATTATTTTTTAATTGATGTTTCACTTTAAGGTTTAATTTATGTAACCTTTTAGCTCTCTAAAGTCCTACTTGCTCTGCAATCAGTAGCGTGATAACAAGTAGGTCTGACTATGAGACTAAGATCCAGATCCCCGTAGCGATGCAGGGGACCTGGATCCTCCTGTCTTATGCCCACCCCGCATTTAGCACGCCCCCCCCCAACTTACTGTGTTGCTGACCTCCCTGGACATTGTACCGGGGCAGTGCATGGGTAAGACAATCTGCGCAAGTTCGCTGTTTTTGGAGTAGACAACTTTCGCGGCAGTCGGAAGGAGGTGCGGTTAGCACCGGGGAATTCTCTGACAGTCGGGGACCCCCGCTGCTAACCACACCTCCTTCCGGCTGCAGCGGAAGTTGCCTACGCAAATCGTGTAGACGTCTACCAGCTGCCTGGACAACACACCGGGAGTCAGAAGCACCGGCAAGTTTTTTTTGGGGGGGGCGGTGAGTGCATAATGCATTTCTGTAGGCAGAGTGCTCTATGAAATGCCTTTAAACCCCCTTAATGCCACACTGCCTCCAGAAATGCCTTTTAACCCTCTATATGCCACTCTGCCTCCTGAAATGCCTTATACCTCCCTAAATGCCACTCTGCCCCATAATATGCCTTTTAACCCCCTAAATGCCAGAGTGGCATATAGGGGTATAAGGCATTTCTGGAGGCAGAGTGGCACATAGGTTGTCAAAAGGCATATCATGGGCACAGTGGCATATCAGAGGGTTAAAAGCGCATATCATGGGGCCAGTTGGCATATAGGGGGTATAGCATTCTCTGGGGCAGATGTGCATAACTGGGGGCATAAATAATGGAGAATAAAAGGAAATAAAAACACATTTTTTCTCAATCATTAAAAAATTGTTTACATGAATTAACATTTACTGGTAAAAAATTTTTCCTATAGAGTCGTCTTGTAATCAGGTTTTTTCTTTTTTTCCTAAATTAATATTCAGATTTTGGGGGGTCGTCTTATAATCAGGGTTGTCTTATAATCAAGCAAATATGGTACTACTTGGAACTCTGGTCCTTGTGACTCATAAGTTTCTCTTATTGTTAGCTGTATCAAGAAGACATTATAGTACATGTTGAAATTACTGTTTGATAGCATCAGAGCACTCATTTTCTAATTATAAGAGGCACACTTTGGTCGTAAATAATTTTTTAAGGATCCATGTTATTTTCCAGGTAATCAATACCTGGTGATGTCTAATGAAGCTTTTAAATATGTGGAATTGCATGACAGGAGAGAATTATCTATTCCTCTCAGGATGTAACTTTGACCATGTTTGCCCTGTGATAAGACTGTTAATATAATATAAATCTTGCTAGTCAGCAGTCTTTTGTCACTAATCGCCTCCTGTCCATATTTGTTTGCAAGGATAATAGTTTAAAGTGGGTTTTTTCCTTCGGTTATGCGTTCTTAGTTGAAAACTCATAATTTACTTCCAGTAGCTTGTGATATTTGTCACGTTTGCCTTTTTATGTTTGTTGTAATGAGAAACACTAGTTGGTGCATTTCGGAGGCTTACAAGCTGTTGCTCCAGCAAGTGAACCAATTAATAATGAATATACCGGTAAATTATATATATCATTGCATCCTGGGTTCATAATCGGGACGATGTTTATCACAGCTGACGATGGAAGGGGAAGGACAATTAGTAATACTTTGGTCTCTTGAACTTGCTATGACCTAGCTGTAACTAAAGCAGGCTGGGGGACATGTGAAAGATTTTGACCTAGTGGATCTGTGGATTACCACTACCACTCGCCTACCCGCCATTTTCTTTTACTCTACTCCTGGCTTCTGCCTTTACTTTTCTCTTTAGTTTCATTTATCTAGTTAAATCAAGCCTATGTCTATTTCCATCCATTCTTTCTGTTGATCAAAAGGCTGGTCATGCTCTTTATGGAAGGGATTCTTGGTTCATCAGTCATTATTTGCCAATCATGTTACCGTCTTTAGCTGCAGCAGCATTTATCCTTCAATTTCTATTTCTTTGTTTTTTATATTTCAGTATCAGATCCATGTATAAAGATTCAAATACTCTTCATCTTCCTGCTGAGAGGTTCTCCCCAGTGCGAAGATTTTCAGATGGAGCTGCCACAATTCAAGCTTTCAAAGCTCATCTGGAGAAGATGAGTAACCAGAACAGTAGCATCAAACAGTTGCAGCAGGTAATGCCTTAGATCCCGTCCTGCAATCTTCATCATCTATGAAACACTTAATGCCCCAACTCATTCCAAGGCCCATCTTCACCACACACATTCCTCAGAAGTTGAATTCATGAACAAGAGCACACATCAGCTCCTAGTTTCCAGGACCTTCAGCCTTTGACATCTGCTACTCTTTAAAAGAGATACTCAAATGCATATGATCTCACACTGGGGGTTTATGCTTATTGTGTTATCAGCTGTTAAGTGAAATGCAGTTTTGAAAGCCAAGTTTAGTACAGATAACACATGATATCTATGCGGAAATATTAACAACCTATTTTCTCTCAAAACCACAACTTTGTGCAACTCTTTGCTCATCAAAATGTTGTAAACTGGGCTGTGTTCATGGTCTTAGAACTTGAACGCTATGTTGGTGGCTGCAGAAGCAGTTTGCTATAGTTACAATTCAAGTGTAGAGGTTGACTTTACTCTTGGATAGATCATCTCCTGTAGACCCCTGATCTCACAGGATACATCCATCGCTAAACACCATGCTTACTTTTCACACATCTGCCAGGGAACAGTGAAAAACATCAGCTGCTTATAAAAAGGTTATATATAAGTTTACATTTTTGTCACCAGGAGCCTTCATGAAGTAGTTCTAGGTAGGGTTGATGAACCGTGTCAAACATCACATAACCTGTGTAAATAGGTTGCATTGAACTTTTTGCCTGTGTAGCATTATGAGCTAATCTTTACAGGAGTGTGAGCAGCTGCAGAAAATATATGGTGTACACATGGATGAAAGGACCCTGGAACATACACAGCAACAACACATAATGTACCAGCAGGAGCATCAGCAGCACTTCCTACAGCAGCATATCCAGGTATAGCACCCCGCCAGCTCTGTTAAGCAGTATTTCTGTGGACTTTGGACTTCTCCCAGGTAGTTCTAGAACAATAATTGTTCTCGTCCAACAGATGCTTTTGGGTTGAGTTAACAACATGCCTTTGGAAACGTTAGGTAGGCACCGATGCTATGACCATTTATGTTGTATGAAGTCCACAAAACGTAAATTGTTGCATAATTAAATAAAAAAAAAAAAAAAAAAAAAAACATGAAAAAAGCTATATATATGTACACACATTATATATTGTATATATTTATAGATGAGTAGTTATCGTTGCAGCGATCCAGAATTTCTTTAGTTCCTTTATTCTTCAAAGTCTTTTACGTAGGTCTTGCCTGAAAAGAGATTCTGTAAAAACATCAGAGGAATTGAGGAATGTCTGTCACTGGCGAGTCTTTTCTCACTTAAATACATCTAACTCATGGCATTGAACATACTTGGACTGTGTATATGCATTTAGAGATAATTATGCTTGGTTTTTCTCCCCTCCTCGCATCAGGACTGTATCTGTTCCACACAACCATCACCCCCTCTACAGACCTCAACCATGGCACCAGCCTGTGAAAATCAGCCAGCTCTGCTAACCCACCAGCTCCAAAGGTACTTCCTACCTGCTGTGCCCGCTCACATGAATGGTGGCCCCCACATTGGTAGAATGTGAAAGGAGGGCACATTTAAATTAAGGAATCACAGAATGTGGTAGACGAGAAATAAAGCAATGGTTTGTTGCAGCTTCTTCTGGTACAACCAATACACATATGAGTAGAAAAACAAACTAGTGCAGGCTCTTCTTTTTTGGTGTAAAAGTGGTAAATTGAGCACCCTTGGATGAAACAGCCAAAGAAGAGTATTACCCAATAAGTTGATGGACATTTTTGAAGTGAAATATAACAGTGAACATTTAGCATATCATATTTGGAATTAGACAACTTTGCATTTCCAGGAAGATACATTTTTAATGTCCCAGTTCTTCCACTCTTTGCAGAGTTGTAAATACCATGAATGTTGTGTCATTGAATTTTGTTAAACTTTACGTTGTTGAACTTAGATCACCCTGATGTACTAATGTAAATGAACATGTTTAATGATTATTTAATCCTCTGCTACCACGATTTAGGTTGCGAATTCAGCCTTCCAGCCCTCCCCCTAATCCGGCCAGCAATCACCTTTTTAGGCAGCCAAATAGCAGTCCCCCGCCATCCTCCAGTGCCATGCTCCAAACCCATGGTATGTTAATGATTTATGCTTCAGGCAACACCATTTTATTGAAACCTGGGGCTCTATACTTAAGATTTTTTTCTTTCACCAGGGGCCCAAACTTCCAGTCAGTATCAGGCAATGCCACCTCACAGTGTCCTTTACCAGCCTCCTAGTAGTGGCTCCCCACCCCCAAACATGGCATTGCCTCGCATGAGCATCCAGCAGCAACAGAGTCCACAGCAGTCTGCACAGCAAGTGACGATCCAAGTTCAGGAACCATCGGATATGTCTGGGGCCTCCAGGGGCATGCCAATCAGTACTTGTGCCAACCATATACAGATGCAACAACGGGCAACGTTCATGGCCTCATTGGGCAGCTACAGCCACCGACCCTTGTCCAAGCAGCTGAGTGCAGACAGTGCTGAAGTTCACAGGTACCAGAGTGGGTTTTTGGAGGTGGGACATAGACAAGATACAAGATGGTTGTATGAGAGATGATAAACATGATGTATTGGAACACTCTTACCTAGTTGGTACAACAAAAAATGGGCTTAGTATTTTTACTGGTTCCATTTGTGATGTACTGTCTACTCTTTTAGTGATTTAAATACCAGTGTGTATATAATTATTTTTGCCTTAAATGCTTGGTGGTCTTTCTCACTTCTACACATACACACAAACACTATATATATATATATATATATATATATATATATATATATATATATATATATATTGTTGCCTCTGTATAGAAAGGTAATAAAATATATAAAATAAAACATCGACACATGTTTTACTTCACTTGTTACCTAAAGATGGTGCAGGGGAAGCAAGCTTAACTATACCATTTCCACAGGAAGCCTTTGGTGGCATCAACTAACAATCGCATTGTAGAATTTGCTTAACATCTGCTGGAAAAATCTTTTGGTGACAGGTTCACTTTTATGAAAAGCTGTAAACTTGGGAAATAGATGATGATAAATAGTTTAAAGGTGTTGTGTGACAAAACCCTAACTGCACTTTCTGGTATCTAGGAAACAAATCTGCATTTTATCTGTCAATTTATTATTATTTTGAAGCTTAATCATATAAAACCACTTTCTGTTTCTATGGTAATGGCCTCTGAGTGCCTGCATTTGTGCCATGTGACATTTAAGTGTTTCTGAAAAACATATGTGTCAGTAAAGAATTATTTCTGGCAGTGTTTGTGTATTTGATGAGACTAAGAATGCGATTCTTAATCCTACATTTAATTACAAAGTGTTCAGTTCTGCTAAGCAGTATTCTGACAACATACTACGTAAATATTTGTGGTATGGGTTTAGAAAGAAATGCAATGTATTACGTTTGTTGGGATGTGCCGTGAAAGGTTTTTATGTCCTGATATGCATAGTTACATACAGTGCAGAGAGGGCTGTGTTGCATGTTCACTAATTCCGATTATAATTCTTACTGGTCTTTCAGTGTGAATGTGGGCCGCTTCTCCCCCTCCACAAACTATGACCAGACCCACCTGCACCCTCACGTGTTCACAGACCAGCCACGGCCCTCCCCTGCAGGGTACACATCCCCAGGGAGCACAGGGTACAATACACCTGGTGGCACGGGGTACCCACAGGCAATGAAGGTTCCCCAGCTGGAGCAGTATCCTGGTTTCCCTGCAACCCCCCAACAGAACTACAACCCCTCAGCGCTACAACAGGCCTTGCTCTCCCCAACCCCTGGCACTTACACCAGGCATCACCAGCAGTTGCCTCACATGTTGCAGGGTCTCCTCTCCCCTCGCCACTCCCTGACTGGGCACGGAGACGTACGACGACCCCCTGTTGATTTCATGCAGCTCTTCAAACAGCATCAGCAACAGCAAGAAGAGCTGAATGAACTCTTAAACCAGCAGCTGAACCAGGGTGACGCTGGAAACATTGCCTACCAGAGTTCACCTGAGCCCTGTCACCACCTACTCCAGATTCGAGGGCAGGAATGTATGCACTCAGCTCCGCAGTCAGCTAGATACCACCCCGTCATGGTGCAGTCGGAGAGCATGGAAGAGGATTGCTCTGGAGATGGACATGAGGAGGATGAGAGCGAGACTATAAGAACCTTGGGAAAACCGTGCCAGGAGAGTGGGCAAGGAGAATCAGAATCTGTACTGACGATTAGGGAGCAGGACCTAGGGGTACAGCAGTACCATCCACAAACTTCTTACAGCCGGGCCAGGTCTACCAGCAGAGGTAAGATGCCTATGGGAGGACAGTGCTTCATGAAATTGGGGCCAGTCCTTCCTGCTGTTCTGTTGAGTTATTCTGAGAAAATGTGAGCCATGCAGGAAAGCTGATCGGTGGGTATAGCGTATGAGTTCCTGTGCAGCTCTAGTTTGTAGTAGAGCACTCGCTAGGGTGCCTTTTTTATCTATTGTTGCTTGTGAAGTAAAATAATATCTTAAACATTAATGTATCAAGATGCCCTTGCTAGAATGAATCATCTAGAATCTATTCAATTCCCCATCCCCCATTCTGCTTTCGCATTATCTTCACGACTTATCAGTCTGCCTCTTGGACTCTCATTAAGCAAAGCTACCATCTCATAGCCTTTGGACACAACGTTTATCAAGGTTCATAACCGCGGCCTCGCCGAACTATTGCTATTTTCAGTCATAAATGATTCTGCATATTTTTTTCCAAAGCTGGCTCGTCTTTAAGCTGTGGTTTTTCCTCATTATTTTCTAACTGCAGAGAACTAAAGAACACTAAATTACTGACAACTTATCTAGTTTGTCCAGCAGAAGCCAGTCCTGTGACAAGCTGGTCTGTGTCTAGGGTGGTATAAGTTGAGTATGTGAAATGGAAACTAAAGAAGCTGTTTTTGTTTTTACCCTACATTTCCAAGTCTTTTCTTTCTTTATTAAGAGCCTTCCGTGAACTGCATGGATAGGGTCTCTCCCACTCATGTCATGGAGGTTCCAGACCACAATGGAGTCCCCTACCCACCCCGGGAGCATGCACGTTCCAGGATGCTTCAGCGGCACCATACCATTCAGACTAGCGACGATGCCTACGTATGTTTGCACGTTATCAAGGTGTATTTGGGGATGTAACTGCAGACGTCTGTATATATGTGGGATCAAAATTGCATGCACACACACACACACACACAACATTTCATGTATCTGTACTGAGCACTGTTCTGCAAAGCACCACCATGGGTCGACATTTGCCTGGCAATCAGTGGGTCCACCCGGTACTGACACACACTGTTTCTCACAGGTACAGTTGGATAACTTGGCAGGAATGAGTCTGGTGGCGGGTAAAGCTCTCAGTTCTGCCCGCATGTCCGATGCAGTCGTGAGCCGCTCTTCGTTAATGGGGAGCCAGCAGCTTCAAGATGAAGAAAATGAAGGTGAGCATTCAGATTTAAGGGCTTGTTGGTTCCCTTATCCTCCAAAAATATTATTTATATGTCACCCTTTTACTTTCTAAGTATTTAGTCCTCATTGCCTGTAGATTATTTATCTCCATCTTTCTCTCTCCTCCCCCTCATCTCTTACTTATTTTCTTGCCTTTATACCTCCTGTTCTATTGAGCTTTATGTATATGTATATGTATATGTATATATATATATATATATATATATATTTTTTTTTTATATATATAATGTCCTCTCCAACGCAACTCCCCCTTTTCTGTTTTCTGCTTGCTGTCTGAGTTCTCAAAACACTTCTGATCTTGCAGTGTGTATAAGGAATCCTGAAGAGACAGACCTGTCTGTAATGGGTGACGGAGGGCAGCATCTCCCTGCATCCTGTTACCCCTCCACCTTGCTTTTGGGATACAAGCACACAGACCTAAACTTCAGCATGGAGCAAGCAGGAGTGTGAGCAGAGGTATACTAAATAATATGCAGGGTTTCCACGTGTCGCATCAAATGCCTTAATCTCCAAAAATTGTACTAGATGTCAGAGCATTCAGTAGTGTTCAGTTAATGCTTGATACCAAAAATGCTACATCCTGTGTAATATGTCAATTACAAGGTACACTTCAGCCAACCTATGTATTTGAATGCATATTATAGCTGAGTATCCCCTTTCATTGACTGTTTTCTCCCCTTTGCCAATGCATGGAGAGAATCATCAAAATTCCCCGTGCATTTGTCCTGTCAAATACATTGCTCGTTGGCACTGTGCAGCATAAGCGAGAATTCCAATGAGAGCCCTTGCAGAAATCAATGGAGTTTTCCTGCCCATGGCTAATAAAAACGGAGAGAAGACTGGACCTCAGAGGCAATAGTGTGCAGGGGATGGTACTAAATATAATTTTTATTTCTACTGTTGTTGCTGCATGATGTGGTATTGTCAAATATCCACTGATATTGGCGGTATAAATCGACATTTACTAGTACAAAATAGTAATATGTAAATAAATGTTTTGTAATGGATCACTTTTTGCTCTTTCACAGGATTTCCGTCAAGACATAAAGGGTCCCGTTTTCTGAACACCAACAGTATCTCCAGCTTTAGCACCAAATTTCATCTGTATTCCGTCTGACTGATCCCGGCGCCGAACTACCCTTATGACTCTGAGAGTTTCTCCCCCTCTCATGCTTCTTATTTTGCTATTTTGTAAATTTCCCCAAATAAGCATCTGGGTTGTCACAAAACGGGGAGAAGTGAATGAGGGGAAATGATATCCTGTTCTGTGTCTGGGAGCCATGGGTCAGACACTGATGTCCTATTCATGCAGCCAGAAAAGGAAGCAGAAGGGGGTGGGTGTGCAGGAGAGCAGAGCGTAATCTGCCAGGGAAATATTTGGGGACTTTCCTAAATATTGAAATATCAGCAAAATAATCCCATTGAGGAATGGGAGGAGGACTGCTAACAGGGGCTGTTGCCCCGCTTAAAGTTGTACCATGAGAGAGGATGGTACTTCTGTAGGGTTTTTTTTCAGGAGAGACTGGCACCTTCAGGGGATGGAGCAGAGTACCTGCAAGAAGTTTTCTTGTCCTAGGATGGGCTGGCAGGAGTTGTTGGCTCCCATGGGGCAATTTCTGACAGAGAGAAGAGTATCCGTGCCATAATCCACTCTTCACAGAAATGTGTGTTTTCTGTTAGTGAGTCAGGGCCATCAAGCAGTTGCCAGCTACATTGACCTCATTTTCACAGAAAATTTCAACATTTAAGTAGTTAACACTATGTAATTGAAGTAAAAATGGCCAATATGTGAGTGAGCGTGAAAGGACAGAAAGTAGTATACCTGTTAAGGAAGAACGTTCTGCATATAGATCACCTAAACTTTTGTTCTGAGTTTAGGCTGTGTTTACAGGATATTTGTGCCGTAATGTGATGGTTTATGTAATGGAGTGGACAGCAGGGAGCTCTTTTTGGCATATTAGCATGCCATGAGGCTGTGTAAAAGAGATGAAATAACATTAGTATGAGAGAGGGACATACTCCTATATCATGGCTTTTTTGTGACAGTTCTAAGTTATAACCTTTAAAACATTGTGTTTCTACTTCCTGCATCATATTCCTTGGTAAAGGGAACCGCAAACATCAGAGAGGTACCACCGAGATGCATGATCAGGTCCAGTAAGGTATCTGATACATGTCTGCGGTGGTGTCTTTAGGAATTAGCTTTGTAGCATTCCACGTGAAGAGACTTCACATCCTTGCTGGTGTCCCCCACTCAGTTTTATGTAGTTAAAGAAAACCAGTGTCCACGCATTCGAATTTAAGCTCGTGTTGAGCAGATTAACTACTGAAACAAAGAAAAATGTCATCTAACTACTGCCTCGACGCATCAGCAGACACTGGTTCAGGGAGGCTAACGTGGTGCTTGTACTAGATTGCGAGTTAAAGATCACTGCTCCTCTGACGGTGTTCAAGTAGATGACATTCCTGTTAGATATTTTTGACAGGCATACCACCCATTTTAGTAATACATTGCTTAGTAATTGGCGTTCCTTTAAAATCTAATTCTAGCATTGCTCATTAGCAGCTTCGGAACTTGGAGCAGTCTAGTACCTAAAAGTGTATTTTAATGCACTTTGGATTACATTTTGCATCAACTTAATTTCATTTCACTGCATGCAAATTGGTGCATTCTTTAGTTATTGGAGTTAGGAAATGAGACGCCAGTGTTCAGCAAGCTTGTGTGTGATTGGCTGCTGCTGTTCTCATTGATTTTATTGGGAGCTCAGATCCCACTGACCAGTATGGAGGTTTTACTGAGCATATGCTAGAAGTATACATACGGCTGGGGGTGCTAAGTGAGATACAAGTCCCATATTCGAACTCCAGGGAATGCCCGCACTGAACTGCATTCAGTAAAATGCTCCAGAGCTCTTGTGGAATGGACTCCAGTTTGCATCAAGATATGGTTTGTGTCAATGTCAGGTTCTGAAGACATAGATATAAATAACCCACGCAAAGGGTGCCAACTCTCCTGCCCGCCAATCCAAAGACATATATCCCAGGCAGTGCCTGCAAGGCGCTTGGGAGCTTAGCCTGGTGCAATATGCTACTTATTTTACATATTTTATTATGTTTTGTTTGTGTTCTTTGTTTGCCATTCATCATGACCGAAATAAACCCTTCTGTACACCAGAAGGGTTAGATCTTCAAGTGTTCCATATCAAGCATGGGGACTGGATATATGTGTGTTTACGTGTGTGCATATCTATAGTGAGGATGTGTGTGTATAAAGACAGTGCTTCTCAAACACGGTTGTTAGTGGTCTCTGTCCAATCCTAGCAATTTCACATTTGTTTCATAAATCTTGAGTTTGCATTGTTCAGTTTAATTTTGTGTATTTGTTTCTTAGAAACAACTCTACACAATACACATTGAGTACTTGAATCTTTGTGGGATCTTGCACCCCAAAGTTTGTTTTATTTGAGCTGCTTAAGGGATTGGTGTAGATAATTAAACCTGCTCCTCTACCATTTCATCTTGAGGATTAGACTGTAGACCGAGTTAACAAAGGATGTAATTCCACTACTGATACAAACCATGGAGCGGTTTATAATTTGCAAATAAAAGGTGGACTTCGTCCATGAACTGTGACCTTATACTCTTTACCATATATCCAAAACTCTGTAAATACACATATTTGCTTAGAGCTAGCTCGTTTTTTGGCTGCCCGAGAATTCCCTTACTGCTTTGGCAACCCCTCGTTTTCTCATCCCACAAGCTCTTCTCACACGTCCGGTTTTATTTTGATCCCTGACTCCGTACCCTAGTCCTTCCCACAGATCTTCATTGTCTTACTATTGTGAAATAATTCCCACAAAGAAAAATATTGAAAGCGTATGTCATCAAAGTCAGCTGGTGCATCTGTCTCAACCAGAGAGCTGAGCAAACAACCACAGAACAGCTTGCAAATGGGGCAAAAGAGCAGCCTGTCTTTATATACTCAGTATGAATGTGTTGTCCCTACACTTGTCATCTGTTCATCCAAAACCTGGCCACCGATGCCTCTTATCTCTTACAAACACAAATATCTAAGAATATGTATGAAAAAATACCTCCTGCACAGCAGGTTCCCCCATCCCTTATCTCATCCATTGTAAGAAATGTTTCATGTTTTTTTGTCATTTTCTTTTTGTTTCCATAAATGTTGTTATAATTGTTATTGATAATAAAAAAAGAAAAGCAAAAGACGTTTGTGTTTTAAGAGTAGAATACAAATCACTCATTGTGTCTTTCTGACATCTGGTTGTCTTAAGTTTATCATTTAATGTTTTTTGGGTTTTTTTATATACTTTTTAGTTATTTGAAATAGATGACTGTGCACAGAGCTCTCCAAAATCTGCGGGATATATTTCAGAAAATTTGAAATGTTCACTTTTTTTGTTTAGTAAAAGAAAATGGAAAATTGGCTTTGAACTGCACATATGGAAAGGGTTATTTTTATAACAAAAACTGCGCCACTGTAATCTGTGTCCATTGGAAATAAGTATTCTCCTTTTTATAACAGAAATATAGAAGCATTGGGACCATTCTTCTGCCAACACGGATTGTGTCCAAGCAACATTCCATACCTGTCCATATTTATCTTGTACACTGTTAAGATCCAGACTGTGGACAACTCGATCATGCCTCGTAATCAAAATGTGGCTACCAAATGTTACAAGTACACGTTCTGATCAGTTTCTCTAAGCTTGTGTGCTGTGGAAGGTACCCCTGCCTTTATGGAAATGATTTTGGCTGTATATCGGTGTTCTACAAGACTGCCTGGGATGTATCTGAAATGCCAGCGTTTGTTCAGATTTTGTTTTCCTCCAATTACTTAGAACGGTCTGTCACTATGACCTCAATTTCCCATGCTACTAAAATTCCCTTTAATGCTAAAGGCCTAAAAAAGTACTGGGTCTGTCAGTCACCATGGCGATAGGATGAACATTTTAATGAACATTTTTTATTATTTTCTGTTTATTTTGATAATTTTGTTGCTGTGGCATGAACGAATTAGGTTACCTCAAGGCCTCAATTGCAGCCTCGCGGTTTCGTACATCTAGTGCCAAACAGCCGCATTCCAGCGACCTAAAGTAACTAATTATATCTTGTTGGAGTAATGGTGGATGTTGTGTATCTTTGAGTTGCATGCTTTTTTTTATATGCATAATTTCTCAAAACTATACCCTCTGCACTTTTTTCCCTTCAGTTTTGTACCAGAAAATATACTGGAACCTTCTCTGCTCATACCCAACCCCCACACGCAGTCCTTACCCTTATCACTCAGAGATGTTACGTCGCGGTTGGCCTCTCTGAAGAGATTCTGTGGTAAACAGGGCTCTGAGACATCAGCGTGGTCATTTTTGACGTCCTAAAGTATCTGAGCAGGTGATTAGTTAGAGCAACGCAAATCAGCCATCTCTCCATGATTCCTGCTGATTCCTTAGGACTTGTTTGACAACCATTAAAGTAGCGTAATACATCCTAATACATAATACGTAATACATGCCGTTAGCTTCCTCCAACCAAAACTCATTTATTTTCAAAATACAAACACAGGGGACAACAGGGCTGGCGAGTTCTGGATACAATTTTACAACGTCCACTTTTACATGTATGTAGGTGACATGTTCTAAAGCAACATACCAACTGCTGCTGTAACATTTACGTTATACGGTATTTTTATAAGTCGCTGGAAAGCTTAGCTCCCAGATGGGACCTGTCACTCTGCCTTGGTTGCTATGGCATCTGCACTAGTTAACGACATATAAAACCCTGTATGTAAAATGATGGGGAACAGTGAACCTCGCCTGCCTTATTGAGCCTTTATTTCAGTAAAATAGCAGTATTTCTTATGGAAATACTGCAGGTTTGGATGTATCTCAGAATGCATCACGCTGGGACTATATTACTAGTAAACCACAAGCGCTGCCGTTTAACTTGTGATGTCTGAACCACATGCTTTGCGATTTCTGAATGTGCCGTGCAGTATAAGAGCTTAAAGTATGAATACATACATACAGTTGTCCTTTTCAATTAATTCTTTTTCAAGGAGGTTACTTGGCCTCGTTAAATGTTGTGCTCCCTCCATTTATTTTACTTAAGGGATAGACGGCAGCTTGTAAAGCCTTTTAGATCTAATGTTTTGCTCACCCAATGTGTTGATCGGCTTCTGAGCAGTTCAGGTCAACCGCATTTGTTTTTGTACGCATTTTATATTACTTGAAATAGTGATTCATATAAAAATAATTGCATATGTACGTTACTGTTAAGCCTACAGAATTTCTTCACAGGCTCAGAAGTGAACAGCAATCATATTGAGAGCGCTTATATCCCTCAAATGGGCTTCAGCATTGTATAGAATATCTATTTTGGAAATACAAGCCTTTATGTTACTGCAAATCCTTTTAGAACAGGTGAGTGATTGAACGGGCATGTACTAGTAATGCGGCCAAACGGGATGCTATCAAGGACATTGGTTTCATAGCGGCTTTGAAAAGGCGCCAGTCATAGGGTTATTACAAGAAGAACATGAATCAGAGTCCGCAGGGTAGACAGGACATGAGAAGTAGAATATAACATAAGATAATACGGGTGTAAAGAAGAAATAATATAAAGTATACGTCTACTACCAAATAGCATAATTTACATTTCTGGCAGGCAATAGGTAACCTTGTCATATTAGTTACATGTATGTGTGTATCCACAGCAGCACCAGCTTGAAATATATATTTCATGCTTTCCAGAACGCTAAGGTTATATACGCCCTAGACTACTTGGCTTATGCAGATTCTGTGGCTGCCATAACGTGCTCTTAATAATTTGCCATAACCCCAATAATGAGTTTAGTTCATTAACTTGGTGGAGAAAAAAAAATATTTTTTATCTTAATGATAAGAAAGAGAAAATTAGGTTTATACACCCAGAAAACAGTTTTCTACCGTGCAGCACGTCTAATCAGCGTTACAAAGGTGCATGCTTAACAGAAAAGAGTTGATGTTATCGTTCATCATAATATCGAATACCTGAACTTCACAATCTTAATACGATACAGTGCTGGTTCATTATCTGTGTAAAGGAATGCAATCATGGAGCAGGTTATGTAGATATCCTTTGTATAGTGAATAGAGTATTATCAGAGCAAAGATAGGACTTTACAGTTGAAAGTTTATGAAAGAGTATAGAAATCATATTTTTTTGCAGAGAAATAATATAAGTTTTTGTTTGTATAATCCAAATATAAATTTCCTACACAGTGCAGAATATTAACTGCCAGTATATAAACCATATTCCTGTACAATAAATATACGATTCACACGTTGTCTTTTTTTCACCCAGCTGTGAGATGCTTTCAAATTACTTCTAATAACCAAAGACTATAGGACGCGGTTAACTCGTTAATGGCTGGATGGGTTCACTGCGCTATATGTTCAATGACTCTGAAAGGGTGAAGAACACTTAACAGGGCTGCCTGTATAAATGGGCATTGGGTGCAGAGCGTGGGTCTCATGGGCTTTCTGACCACAGATTTGGAGGACCAGTATATAACAGGTGCAAATGCTTCATGGTCTTCAAACTGTATTTTGTGGCCTGTTCCCTCTGAATGCTATGATAAATCAACCCGTATTATTGCATTGTATCTACCCGTATCTTCATTTGTTCACATCAAGGTCATTAATTCATTGGGTGCGGAGATCAGGGTTAAACATATCCACAAATAATCATTAGGATGTATCCTACTGCGTTTATACTGCAAGGTCAAAAATGAATGCAATGTTTAATAGAATGCGCTTCTTAACCCGTTTTTAACATAATGTTCTGCAATATATTGTAGTGTGAAGAGGTTAAAATTGGTAGCAGCTTACAGATTGTATATTATTTATTTATAAATAGCGACATGTTAGCATTAACCTTTTCTGTGCAAAGTGTGTTTCTTGGCGTTTACCAAGCTGGCAATGGAAGGGTTAATTTTGAGTTCCCCCTCCTCGACCGATGAATTTATAAATTATGACAACAATTTTTGGCATGAGCCATCCTTTTGCATCCAATACAAGCAGGAATCCGCTGAATGTAACTAAACTGCGCTCTCTATCTGAAATTTGTCCAAAGTAATTATTTTGGGTTTTTTGGTTGATATTTTGTTTGACTACAGAGAAAAAAAAGAAATAAAGAAAAAAAAATGTACTACAATAGTTGTTTTGGTGATAAATATTTCTTTGAGGCATCAGAAAATGATTTTGAGTGAATTCCTGGAAATAAACTTGTGATATGCAGATATAGTGCATTGTCCATGTCTGTTTATTGCATTAAAAAAGTTCTCATTAATTTTACATACTGTTGCTTTTTTGAGCTGCCTCACTACTGAGTGAGTGATGGAATAGACAATAAATCTTGCGTAGGACGCGTATACCTTCCTGAACAAAGAACTTACATGGCTGGACACATCTCCTGAGCAGGAAAGGGGTAAATGCCTAAATTTTGCATTTGCAAAAGAGACACCATGTAAATGTAAAGGGGCCTCAGCTACTGCATTGATTAAAGTGCATATGTTGGCTGGAGTGTCCCTTTAGATAAGAAGATGTACAGCTAACAGAGGTGCCCAATATCACGCGTGTTCACACATTGAGTGCTAGCTGCAGTGGTAACAGATCAGCGTAACGAAAGAGGGGTAAAGGAGAGAGACAGCAGCGTAAGCTGCATGGATGATGGGAGAGGGGGAGTAGCGTGTGCATGTGTATGGTGTTTGAGAGTTCAGTGTTGGCATATGGTGACATGTGAAATGTGTGTGAACGAGGGTGTGTATCACTGTTTAGTGTTATGAGTTTATGGTCATATGGAGTTAGTTTGTTGGTGGGTCCCAGTGTTTGGTGTTGGTACGAGTGTGTGTGTGTCATTATATGATGTCATAGGGTCTGTGGCGCTAATATCCCTTAGCGAATGCTGTAATAGAGTAGAGTGGGAAAGAATGATGAATAGAGGGAAAGTGATGGAATATCAACTGTATTTTAGGTCATTTCAGCTACATCAAAAAAGGAAAAAAAATCAGTGGGCAATAGACTGGGTCAAACAGATATATTTTATTAAAACAAGAATAGTGAGAAAAAACAAAGGAATACATATTCTGCAGAACCCCTTAATGAATTTACAAATAAGGCATACAATGGCTGGAATGTCACTTCAAACCCAATGAAATCAAGAGTGGTGAGCAGAGCATTGCCGAGTACTTCTGCGGGGTGGAATGGCAATGCATCAAACAACCTGTCCTGTTTGTGAAGACTGAGGTCATGTGGTTTCAGTCACATTTATGACGCGCACACTAATCATTGCTGACAGGTGAAGGATTAAAGATATTGCTGGCCAAACACTGTTGGATTGATTATATTACTTCTGCTAAACAAAACCTCAGACTGTGTTATCTTTGAAATTTGAACCTCTATATGTAGCCGTTAATGTCTAGAGTGACTTTTTCAATTACATTGGAAGTAAAGGATTATGGTTATTGGCCTCATACATGCACCTGTCATAAGTAAATTATATATGGTCTCCCTTCTTGGGTCAATGATGTGGGTAAGATGTGAATTAGCTGTGTGAAGGATCTGTGCAGATACTTGTGTCCCTGTATTGTAGATCCCCCTGCATACCCGTCACACAGAGGTGGCAGTAACTGATCCATTGTTCCCTGTGACCACTGCCACTTTAGCCCCATGGGTAAATGTACCTTATGCAGTTTTTAGTTTCACTGGGCATTCCAGTACATGTATATTATCTTAATCATCATATATTAACCTCCTGTATTGAATTAACTCAGTAGGTGGATGTCTTGACTGATGTATACTGTATATATTATACACACATAACCCTTTAAAGTTTAGGGTCACTTGTTTTCATGGAACACAAGGAAATAATTGCTAAAGGGTCTTCTAGTGCTCCATTAGCCTTTTAAACTTAACCTTGGATTAGCGAACACAATGTGGTATTAGAATACAGGAGTCATGGGAGTGATAAATGTTTACATCTAAAGAGATTCCATTAAAAATCAGACATGTCCAGCTACAATAACTAGCATTTATAACATTAACTACATCTGTGCTGTATTTCTGATCCATTTGACACTTTAATGGACACCATTTGCTTTTGGTGTGTGTGTGTGTGTGTGTGTGTATGCATATATTTATATATACACACACATATATTTTCTCTACATGACAAAAAGTATGTGGACACCTCTGCTAGTTATTGAGTTTAATTGTTTCAGCTGCACCCATTGCAAACAGTTGTTTAAAATCAAGCACATATGCAGCCGTCTTCAGTACCACCAATAGTACTGCCAATATTTGTTTATGAAGAGCTCAATGACTTAAACGTGGCACTGTCATAGGATGCTGCCTTTGCCCCAAGTCAGTTTATGAAAGGTCTGCCTGGTTCACTATAAGTGCTATTATTGTGAAGTGGAAGTGTCTAGGAGTAAAAACTACTCGGCCACAAAGCAGAAGATGACACACACTCCCAGAGCAGGGCTGCCACTGAAGCAATGGAAACATGTTATCTGGAGTCATGAATCACACTTCACTATCTGAATCTGTTTTGGAGGATGCCAGGAGAACGTTACCTACTGGAATCCATTGTGCCTACTGTTAAGTTTGGTGGAGGAGGGTCTGTTTTTTGTCTGAAAGGTAATGTTAATGCTACAACATACAAAGATCTTTCACACAATGCTATGTTTCCACTTCTGCTATACTTTGTGGCACCAGTTTGGGGAAGGCCCATTCCTATTCCAGCATGACTGTGCCCCAGCGCACAAAACAAGGTCCATAAATACATGGTTGGATGAGTTTGGTGTGGAGGAACTCAAGTGGCTTTACACAGCCATGACCTCAACCCCACTGGACACCTTTGGGGTAAATTGTAATGCTGATTGTGAGCCACGCCTTCTCATCCAACATCAATGCCTGACCTCACAAATGCTCTACTGAATGAATGGGCAAAAATTTGCACAAACATACTGGTATATATATATATATGTTTTAAATGTACATATATATGTTGTGATGTACAGATTACTATTTGTTTCTTTTATATGTTAAAACTATGGTAAACCTCTACAACTTGTGTTTGTTTTCAATCTGAACACTACACTCTTATTAGAATGATCTATATAACATTATTAGATGACTACACACACGCTGTTTAAAATCTATAATATTAGTTACCACTAACTGTATTTGTCATGTTGTGCCTACCTTAAATGAACTATAGAAAAATAGATTTTATTGGCTGCTGTAAAAGGCCAAATTAGTGTCATATCTGTCTGGATGCAGTAAAAGACTATATAAACCTATAAATCTGCATATCACAAGCATAACATAAGAGACTCACTAGCCTGCAGACCACTCATTCCTACTCTGTATTAAGGATGTGGTTCTACTTATCCTAACGTGGGATCCCTCAGCTCCGGTTTTGAAACATGACTTACCTTATAGATTCTTTGATCAGTTCTTATTTTCATCTTTTGGCATTGATTAGGCTAACTCTGTCTTCGACTTTGGAATTCGCCATTTAGCATTTGATGGGATCTTCTCATCTGTGGGTAATTTTAAAGCTATGATTTGCCAACACGCAAACAATTCTGGCTCCTGGGGTAGCCTTCCAGGATATATTCCAGCATTGATGTATCTGTATTCGTTAGTCTTAAATGTAAAATAAACACCTAAGAAAAGACATCAGAAATACATGACAAACACAAAAATGCGCAGAACTGACAGGGGAATGCGATTAATGCAGTTGGTGTAATGCTTAAGCAATACGAGCTGGGGACATACATTATACGGAACCTATATACTTGCTATCAGATTACAAAACTAAATAACTGGGTTGAACATACCACCTTGCCTTGTGATAAATAAATGGGGAAATCTTACTTTAGGTACTGTAGCATATCTAAGGTTGGTTTATTTAATGATAAATATTATGTATTATTTTATAGCCCAATGGGTACATAAAGAAAAATATTGGTTCATGGAATAATTAGTAGACAGAAGGATGATCCAGGAGTAGGGATAAAAAGGTAAGTCCGAACAGGGGACTTTATCTCTTTATCTCCCTAACATCAGAAGGATGCGGTAATAGCCCAACAGCTAGCAAGACAAGCTGCATCAAGGAAAGGCTGAGGCTTTGTGAGGTGAGTGAGCTGAGTGCATGTGTGTGTCTGCCTGGGTATGTTAGTATGTGTGTGGGGGTATGTCAGTGTGTGAGCACGTGTTTTTGTCTGGGTATGTTTGTGTACGAGTGTGTCTGTCTGGGTCTGTTTTGCATGCGGATATGTTAGACACATTTTTCCACACTAAAATACTCACACTGTGTATGTTAGTATGGGCTTTTTTGTTAGCGTGTGTATCTGGTATGTTATTGAAAGTGTGTGTATGTTAGTGTGTAAGCATGTGTTTTGGGTATGTTAGTGTGTGTGTGTCTGGTTGCGTTTAATTATCTGTGTATGATTGTGTTGATGCATGTATGTTTTTGCTGAGTATCTGTGTATGTTAGTGTGTCCAATCAGGGATTTCCCCACTAGACCTAATTGGGACCCGCTAATATAGCAAGGGACAGGAAGTGGAGAGAGTAGAGTAAATTTTCATGAAGTAGGACCACCAGGAACCTGGAGCTCTCAGGGAAGGTAATTATGAACATGCATGTTTCAATATTGTAAATAGGAACTTATATATGTACAGTATCTCACAAAAGTGAGTCCACCCCTCACATTTTTGTAAATATTTTATTATATCTTTTCATGTGACAACACTGAATAAATGTACACAATACTTTACAATGTAAAGTAGTGAGTGTACAGCCTGTATAACTTGCTGTCCCTTCAAAATAACTCAAGACACAGCCATTAATGTCTAAACCCTGGCAACAAAAGTGAGTACACCCCTAAGTGGAAATGTCCAAATTGGGCCCAATGTGTCAATATTTTGTGTGACCACCATTATTTTCCAGCACTGCCTTAAACCTCTTGGGCATGGAGTTCATAAGAGCTTCACAGGCTGCCGCTGAAGTCCTCTTCTACTCCTCCATGAGGACATCACGGAGCTGGCGGATGTTAGAGACCTTGCGCTCCCCCACCTTCTGTTTGAGGATGTCCCACAGATGCTCAATAGGGTTTGGGTCTGGAGACATGCTTGTCCAGTACATCACCTTTACCCTCAGCTTCTTTAGCATGAGTGGAGCTGTGCTTCTCTTGATCAATATGCGAGAGTTGCATTGCAGCATGCCCCACTCCTCACTCACTTACCTTCCAACAATACCGTGTGTCCTGCGGTGTCAGTGGGATCGCCCACTGATGACAGCAGGACCACTCCGCGACACAGCAGGATGGCCCATCGACATTAGCATCCCGCAAAGGGAGGCTCCAGGTAGCCGGAGCCAGAAAGTTTCCAGGTATCCTAAAAAGGATCCATACTAATACTTCCTATTCCAGTAGAGGCAGCCATAATGTATATCTATAGTACCTATGAACTACCTTGACTAATAACAAATTCAAGTTCCATGAATGTCCCAATTTTAATTCTAGAAAAATAGAAGATATACAAATATACAAAAACACTCATGTATTTCCATTCTTCTATATCTTGATGTTTTCACATCTACAGCCATTATAATAGCTATACGAAATGTAAGATGGTATAAAGGTTACATGAAAACTCTACGGGAAGAGGATGAGATAGCACAAGATCGTGTTTTGCTGGTTCGTCATCATGAACTTTAAACCCCAAGTTCCACATGTCAGACCACAAAACCTGCTTATCTCAGCTGATAAGTTTCAAGCTGTATGGGTGTGCAGGGGTATAAAGCAAGACAGCTAACTTCACATCGTTCACAACAGCAGCTAACGAGAAATAAGAAGGTAAAAACTCTTATTGCATTGAAATGTGTATTGCTAACTGTAGCTAGACTGTGTAGTGTAAGTGACCTGAGGAATTACTTGGCATGGAAAAGCTGTGGGTATTTGATTGTTTGGTAGGAGATGGGGTTATTAACCCCTAATGCCATGAGCTACCTAGATGATTTTTAGAGAAAATATCTGTGTGAATTTTGTTTCCATACATTATAATAATATAAAACTATCTTCATTAATGAGCAATGTTGTTTTACATGTTACAGATTTCTTAAATTTAACTAAGCCAGCCTTATGTGAATGTTTACCTATTATTTTTATTAATTAATCTATTTATAGAATATGTACTGTTTTTTGCGCCTATCCTGAATATATAGTGTCAGTTTCTTATTTTCTGTATTATGTTGTAAGTGCATGTGCTTTCGCTAAATTCAATACACATACTTATACTTGTATCGTATATCATTGTCCCTTCCTTTACGCTACAAATCTTTGTGTATTTGCAGGTTAGCAAGAGTAATTGGCAATCATGAAAGGTTTGGTGATTAGCCTTGCACTCCTGTTCCTTACAGGTACGTAGACATTGCTTGTGACCATTTTAACTTTTATCCAGAACTAGCTCTCATTTATTACTATCATTTTTTTTCCAAGGACAATTTATGCTGTCTAGTAATACACAATCTGTAAAAGATATCTTCAGGTCTTTTCGATAAACCAAGTTATTCTGAGGCAAAGTGATATATTTGTAGAAAGATCCCAATGGCAGTTATTCAAGTTATTGACGAAGAATTACTGCTCCACCCTGATTAATACGCCCTGTGCCCTTTGAGCGATCAGACATGTCATCATCTGTTATTGCATATATTTCTGTCTACATTATGATGACCCCTGTAGCTCTTTAGCTCATCATTTTAGAACCAAAGTAGAGTCACGTTGGGTTATGAGAGTAATTGACTCCTAGTGAGTAGTATTATATAGTCTTATATCCAATTTCAAAAGATGCCATAAAGATCTTGAAGCAATGTAGAATGCTAACTTTAACACTTGCATATAGTACATATATTAGTGATTATAATGCTCAATGTTAATGGTGCATGATTTCATTAAAATGTAGTTTCATTTCTAATTTTCATCTGTATGTAAATTATTGTTCTATTTCATTCAATATGAAAGGTTGTTACTGCGCTTGCTGCAAGATTCTGCTGCCCTCCTTGTATGGTTTATTCACTTAAAACTGAATTAAGGGGACATTTATTTTCATACAATTATATCCTATCTTGATATATAATTATGTCTCTAATAGATTCATATCTTGTGTGCTAATCCCCAATTATCATTTCTTTTAGGAACACAAGCCCGTTTTCCATGGCAGAATGAGGAACCTCATACACCTATTCAGCAGGCCAGAGAGGTTATTGAGAGTTACCTAAACAAAGTAAGGGACATTGGGAGAGAAGCTGTGAACCAAATAGAGTCCTCAGACTTTGGAAAACAACTTGAGTAAGTCATTTTTGAAATAAAGACAGGAAAATAAAATGGTGTGGCACAGGCTGAATAAATATGTTATTTTCCTGTAGACATGAGACATTAAAGTATCATAGTCGTGGGCAAAAGTATTATATGATAAAGCCCTCCTTCAATTAGACAGATGATGTAACGGAGTCTCAAGCAACTACCATCAGCAATTACCAGTTGTACATTAAGTGCTTCTTATATCATTGTCTTATTTTATGCAAACTTGACACATTAATTCATTTATATTAAAATATTTTACCCATAAGCGAATACCTATTTCACATATTTTGCAATGATATTTTCATAGACACAGCCATTTAGAATGGTAGGAATTCACATGGTCAGTCTGATGGGCCCCTAATAGTTTATGATATTTTAGTAACTTATGTTGCTTGCTCCCTGCAGCCTTAAGATCACAGAAAAGTTTGACACTCTAAGCAGCAATGCTCTCAACCTGAAGAAACAGCTGAACCCCTATGTTGATCAAGTCAGGGAACAGGTTTCCAAGGAGCTGGAGAAAGACCTTCCCATCATCAAGGAGAAGATCCGTCCCATTCTGGAAGTTTTCCAGAAACGCTGGGTTGAGGAGGTAAAGGCTTACAGAGAGAAAGTGGCCCCATTGAGTGCTGAACTCCACAAACAGACCAAGGAGAATCTGCAAGCTTTTGCCAAGAGGGTTTTGCCCCTTGCTGAAGAAGTGAGAGATAAGCTCCGTGGTGAAGTTGACACCCTACGCACCAGTTTGGCTCCCTACGGCAAAGAGATCAGACAAAAGGTGGTCGACAAACTGGAAGAAATCAAAGCAAATGCAGGTCCCCGTGCAGAGGAGTACAGAGCTCAGGTTTCCCAGTACATTGAGAATCTGAAGGAAAGATTTGCACCAGTTGCCGAGAACCTCAGGGAACGCCTGTTGCCTGTTGCTGAGGAAGCCAAAACCAAGCTCGTCAAGCTTGTGGAAGTTGTGAGGGCCAAGCTTAACCAACAAGCATAAATACCTTCCTCATTCTCAAAAACTGCCTGAAGATACGATGCTATTGCATGATCCCTTTACCATGAAGTGATACTGATGAGAGGCAACATATTAACATGCTGCTAACCTGATGATACTCTTTCCACATCAAAGTTGAAGAAATTAATTAGATATAATAATATGATACTACAATCTGCTGTATTGTTTACACATTGCATGTGTTATCTCCATCCTGTTTCTGTTATATCTAAGGATTCACTTCTAAAATAAAATGCATTGTTAAAATATGTTTGGTTTGGTGATTATAATTTTTATTGTATAATAATTTTTGTACATACAATAACTGAAATGATATTAGCGAGCCTCAAACCGTGGCGTACTCATAACAAAATCTGCTGAAATACACGCAAAAAAACTACAAATTTATCATTTTCCATCACTGTTGTGTATCTCCAATGCACTGCAGAACTAAGTATAGTATAGTAAAATTTTACTGTATTTTATACTTTATTTCTCTAGCCTCCCCTACAGTTTCCTAATAGGGTTTGTGTAGACAACTACTGGGCTACTGAAGGAACTTTACTTTAGTTGATATACTGGTTTTTAATTATCCAGGGTTTTCTAAATAACCAGTGGCAAGTTATCTTCTCTTTTACATGCAGTGTAAGTTGAATTAAGGTGTTATATATACAAACATTTTTTTGGATACCTCTTGGCATTATAAATGGCCCTGTGTTAAACCCTTGATAGTGGATGAACAATGCAATGTCTTTTTCACAAATAAAGTAGTGGAAATAAAGTTATTATCCCAATTCTGGTAACACAAATAGTTCTATAATCAAGCTTGACACTTGAGAAAAACAATGTTGAATAAGTTTAACCCTGATGATAAATATATACCGGGGCATTACAGTTCACATGAATCAGCCATTACAGGCAAAACTATAAAATACCCTCCAAAGCGAACAAAAAATAAAATTTAATATTACCAGCAGCAGTGTTTGAAAATTCTGTGCAGGCAGAGACAGCCTTGGTTGGCTGTCATACACTCTCAGTATTCATCTGTTGGTATGCCGAGGTAAATTGCAAGTAAATCAAGAATTATACTGTATATTCCATCACTGACACTACTTTGTGAAGGCAGGAAAACAAATCATCATACAATGCATTGCTATGTTACAATTTAAAATGTGTGACATTTAAGTAACCAATGTAATAGTGATTACAATTTAAAATCATATACGAATAGTGATCAAGAAGCACGTATCCCGAAGAATAGTCATTGTTCTTATAATCAGTATTATGCACTGTTGCCTTCAAACATTCTCCCACCAATTATATCATTCAATGTTTCTGTCACTTTTGGAAACAATTGTTGATGTTTTCGAATTGTTTTTGATGTTTTTCGAGGTGTGACTATGTTTTGTATTCACTTCCTTCCTATTAGCTTTATTTTCAATTTAGGAAGACATAAAAAACTTTTCTTCAAACAGATTAAATTATTTAATCACTCAACTCAATAGGCGCCAATCAAAAACACCCAGTGTGATCCAAAGCAGATTTCCAGGGGATCAGCAGTTCATTGGATGGTTTGGCTGTTTCTTTTTTGACCTTAGTAACCACTTTGTTGTTGCATGAAGGTGGGCCATCATTTACTGATTATTGGCCGTGTTTTATCTACTGATGAGTGGACAGCATTACACTCCACTAATTCAAATGCAATTCCAGAATGCTATAACCTGGCTCTTCTGAGCCAATAACCGCCCTCTTTTTTCTAAGGTTTAACCTAGACTTGTTAGTAACGGGCTGTTACTAGAGATAATTAGTATGTGAACCCCCTAGATGAATCATTGATCTGCTGATCTAGACCGGAGTAAAAAGAAATAATGATCTCAATCGCGTTTGACTCACTATTTTAACCTTGGCGAAGTTCCCAGTGTTTGTCAGCAGGATCCAAAGTTTCATTTTGGCTATTATTGATTTATGCATGTGATGTATTCAGGGCCAGAACAAGACATGATGCTGCCTGAGTCCAAAGTTGAAATGCTACCCCCACTATAACCAACTCCACACCAAAAACATGCTGTCTCATATTCTCACTCACACTCTCAAACACACTCACACTCTCAAACACCTTCTGTCTTAAACACAGGTCCCAAGAACAGTGACATATTGTAGTGCAGCAGATCCAAAAGTGGTGGCACTGCCAATAAGTTTGCCACTATTCAATGGGCTGGTTACAGATTTCTGAACTCCTCAAAAGGCCATTAACACTATGTAAGACTTCATAGGATGCATTAAAAAGTGTTCTGTACCTTTAATACACAGAGCACTGGTATATGGCATTATATCCCAATGCTCCACAATGAGGACAATGGCTGTAAAGGAGCATCTGGGAGTGCTTCCCTTGTCAGGCCTAGGACAATGTCTGAGGTAAAAATATTGCTGCCCAGGACCTTGTTAGTCCAAAAGGTTCATATTATCACAGCATTCATATGATTCTCTGTTTACAATTTTATAAAACTAATAGAAAAAAAGCAGACAAATTGGGAGAGGCTGTCCCAGTGGCTTCGTCCTTTTGCTGAAGTGCCAGAATAACGCTTCTCTTTCTCCACAAATCTATCCTGAAAGAACATGCACCATTCGTTCCAGTAGGTAGCATTACCCTGGCATACAATAAACCCAGATTCATCCATCAGACATCTAGATTAATACAGTAAGGTAATTTATGCAGGCATGGGTTATGTACAGGACTCAAACTGACCACTAAGTTAAGGTTGAATAATGTTTGATGTCTCACACTTGGGAGACTAATGTTGGCGGACCGGAAAGACCAAATCGAATGTTACCTTCTGTCAAATTCTTTATTGACATGTGGCTTCCACTCACACAGATGCCATGCAACAAGTCAAAGGACAAAGTAATGTTTACGGTTCTACAAAACCTGGAACAATTGGCAGGTTACATATGCCAAATGACCCTTATCTGCTGCCAAATTCGTTGTTTCTGTTTACTAATACCTTACTCTGTTGGTGTCACCAATTCGATCTTTGCAGGTTTTTCTTATCTGTTTGGATAGATGCCCAGGCATTAGTGACTATATATCAGCTCAAGCTGGGGTGGATCTCAGGGCTTCTGTAACTACTGTGAAGGTAAGACTGCTATCTGATTTATGTATAGTGTCCTCATTAAGGGACATTTCAGTATCAGTTAGTATAGAAATCAGATGAGAAAAGAAATTATGTGTTGGACAGAAGCATGTGGAGAGATTGTTGAACAATATTAAATTAGGATTGGGAAAATCAGATAAAAAGAAAAATGTTGAGACTGTACCAACTGCAATTACCACAAAAGGGCTTATACGAAGCTCCACTTATTTATGCCACCACTGCTGTGTCCAACGTACCTAGCTCCCTAAAGTAACTGTCCCTTTTTTTCTATCATTAACTCAACGGTGCTTCAAAAAATGACCTCCATTTATCATATATGTGAAATCTTTCTGGATTTTGCAATTACCCCAATCTAAATTTAACAATTTTTCTTTTTGACGATATCATTGCAGACATGAAAATCCTGATTTTGACATCCACACTGCTGTTCCTCACAGGTATGTGGAGGTTTATTTATATACAACTGTAAACTGTTACATCATACTAATTTTGCATATTTAAAAATGTATTATAACTGAAGACAATATATATATATACAGTACAGTATGTGGGTGAACTAAAGGAAGGGGTTAATCCATAAACAGTGGATGTATCACCCATTACTCCATGGAGGGTGAATAGTCCAATACACAGACACAAGAAGTACCTTAAAAATCACCTAGGGTATCTGCTATTACTGCTGCCTGCCCTCCATATGCTGGTAGAACCAGAGATGAACTATATGTTTGGCAGAACTATATGTTTGGCAGGTTCATTATATTTGACGCAGGCAAGCAAATTAGTCAATTCAGGGCAATAGGTGAGAAAAAAACAGGGCTGTGGAGCCAAAACCTTGAGTTTCAACGAATCACGGATTCTGAGTAAAGTTAAGATGCTGGTGTGACTGTATGTGTTGTATATAGCCCTTGTGTGGCTCTTTTGCGCTTTTTTTTTTTATGTTAACGTTCTGATAAAACTCACGATATGGATAAGCCCCAGATCTTGTATGAGACAGTAATGGCCCCACACTGCCCCCTAAACAATCATTACTGAGACTTATTAACCCCTTTAGGACCAGTGTTATTTTACACCTACAGGAACCAACTTAATTCCTAGTCGGTATATTCACTCAAATTACTATTTTATTTTAAGGGCCAGTAGGGATTTTGTTTGAAACTATATTTATACATAAAACACAGTATTTATTAGGATATATATATATATATAAAAAACTGGAGTGCAAATTAATAAAAAAAGAATGTTGTGTAATGTTTGTACTTCTTCCACAGGATAGATGCCACTGCTAAATAAGAAGCCCAATTTATGTGTGTAGGATTCTGTAGAAAATGTTTAGGTTTACGAGGGGTTTCATCACAAGGCTCTCATGAAAAATGTTTCACTCTACACTATTTTCATTAACGTTTAATACATTTGGGTTGGTGGGCAGTGAAGACGTTTTACAATTTTAAACGTCTATGTATGAGATGTTTTGAACATTTTTCTAACTAAAAAGTTTTTTTTTGTACATGTTTCGGCTTTTTATTTCCCACTGCTCGTTATCATGAAGTAATACATAAGGAATAGAGATATCCTTGGGGTCTTTCAAATCCTTTATCATTTATATAGTATTAATTATGAATTTTTAATTTTTAGATGTTTTAAAATACATTTTAAGCTTTGAAACTGCAAGAAGGTAATTACTAAACTTTAATTCATGCATTCCTTTTGATTTTAGAGTAACCTTCCCATGCTAGAGCTGGCACTGTTCAATCTGGGTGGGGCAGATTCAGCCATTTGGTCCAATAATACAATAGCATTACACCTGCATCCACACACTTGCTTGCCTTAGGCATACTTGCCCTAACATACACTTCCAAAACACAAGCCCTCTCTCCCTTTTCTCTTAATTGATTCCCTATCTCATTATCTGCCCTCTTTGTTTCTCCCCTTGCTCATTCTCTCTTCCATTTCTGTTTATCTCATCTCTGTCTTTTCTCTTTATCTCTCTTATTTCTATTTATCTCTGCCCTTTCTTTCTCGCTCTTTCTTTATTTCTCCTTTATTCTCATTATCGCTCCTCTTTCTCTCTCCCAGGGGCGTAACTAGACGCCTCAGGGCCCGGGTGCGAGAATTTGTGAAGGGCCCCCCCACCCCCTCACTCCCCCAAAAAAACATGATTTTTACCCAACAATTTTTTTTCAACAAATTCAATTTACATATTGAATCATATCTGTAAAAAAAAACAAAAGGGGCTCATGTACAAAGGGCATAATCCAGGGGTGTCCAAGTTTTTTCTGCAGTGGGCCACTTCATCAGAATTGTATACGTGCGCGGGCCGCACTCATTTTT
>VKOC01000007.1:17908956-17966272 GCA_009364415.1 Spea multiplicata
ATCGCGGGGAGGGGAAACCATGTCTCTCACCCTCCTCCCGTGCTGAAATAGAAAAGGAGAAAAAAAAAACCTGTTAGTCATTTAAAAAAATAAAAATCATTAAAATAATATAAATAAAAAAATGAATAATGTGAGCTAAGTTATGTCATTGTGACATCACTGGCATTAATAACATGTTCAAGAGGTCCCAAAGAGGACCTCTAACCATTTGTTAAAAAAAAATACAAAAAGATATAAAAAAAGATAAGAAAAAAAACCTTGCATCCCATTGCCCTGACACAACATCTACCCAGTATAACCCTCCTGCCCCCATTCACAACCCCCATCGGATCACCTCAGCGTAGCGACCAGATATCCCTGCAGGGGACATCCTGTCCTCTGATGACCTTCCGGGTTGTGTAACCCGGAAGGGAATGCGTGATCGCATGATTGGCATTTAAAAATGTAACATTTTTCTGGCTTCCGTGCCGGAAGCTGTTACATCAGATCGGGCAGCAGAAAGAAACAGCCTGATCCCGCTGTGCAAGAAAGGCAGGACGTACCAGTACGTCCATATAAGATTCTTGGGATGCGTTTTTTTGGACGTACCGGTACGTCCATAGGGGACTGAAGGGGTTAATTCCCTTTACTAAACAAATCACAGGGGCACATGTTTTGATGGCATCAGCTGTGCAGACGCAATTACAATTTAAGAACCGAGAGAGTAGTTCCTAGACTCGTACGTTTTTCTATAGAACCAAAGAAAAATAACTGCTTTTGTCGTACAAAACACCCTTTCTCAGCCTAATCCAATATTTTGTGTATTGATATAACTGTGAACGTTATTGTTCCTTTTGAACACCATTTGAGTATTTTGCCTGGGAAACTTGCATGGTGGCAACAAATACAGGGCAACTTATGAGAATACAAAAGTATAGGAACTTTAGTATAAATGGACAAAAACTTTCCAACTTGTATGTTTTCCTTTATTAGAAGTCCTAAGGATTTTTTCTCGTTACAATCATCTTGTAAATGGACTTGGCTCTGAGTCCAGGCTCCTGCCGGGATCAAATAGAGATCTGCCTGATGGATGCAGAATTTTCAAATGTAAAGAGCAGACAATTGAGACTGGTTTCTCTAGCTGGTAACAGTCTTGATTCTAAAATATCAGACAAGCCATGTTGTCCGCAGTGAAATAAGTCCTCATTTTAGGAGATCTTGTGAAGCTATGATCTCTTTTTGCAGGAGCAGTGAGGGACCTATGTTACTTAAGCATCAATGTACATATTAGCTTATTCCCCATGAGATATGTGTTTTGATTTTACCCTTATAATCCATAATGCCAAGCTGTTCTTGTTCATTTTGGGTTTGTTGTAACCTCCATTCTCTTATCACCTTGAAGGTTTGGCGGGATCTCTTCTCTCCTCTCCATGCACTCAATTTTGGCATTGGAGGGGACACTACACGACATGTCCTATGGAGACTTCAAAATGGGGAGCTGGAAAATATTAAACCTAAGGTAGGAAAATTTGAGTCACATACACCCAGAGGTATGGGAAGATTGAGAGACAATAAACATTATTCAGGCCTCTGTCTTGCATAATTATAGCATTGACGTTTTCAACCATGTTTACAGGTAATCGTACTGTGGATCGGGACCAATAACCATGAGAACACGGCAGAGGAAGTAGCTGGAGGTGTTGAAGCCATCATAAAACTTATCAACACTTTGCAGCCGCAAGCAAAGATCATAGTCATGGTATAAAGACTCATTTATTTGTGATAGCTAAATGTCTGCATCCTGTTTATGGCAAAATTGACCAAACGCTTTCAAGAATGCCTCTTTTTAATCAAAATAACAGGGGTTTTAAGTGTCCTGATTTCCCTTTGTGAAATGATGGGGCACCCATACATTTTAGGTAGTTGGAATGCCAGTAAACTTTCTTTTTCAGTGACCTCAATATTTTGAGCTACAGAAAAGGAGATTCCGTATTTCCGAAGTCGCCTTATTTTAAAATTCTAACAGCAGATTATAAAATAACTGGCTTCTATCAGAGAAGCCATCATCGTTTTGCAACTTTACTGACTAATTATACATAGGCAGGTTGTACACGTCCAATGCTGGTTTATAACGGCTTCGTATAATTACATGTGTTCATAACAAGTGTAAATAACAATGATCAACATGCAGCTTAGTGCTGTGACAAATGTTACATATTCCGCCTTGTTTTGCATCGGTAGCTGCGTTATTGTACAGTGTAGCATTTTTGCTATCCACGCATTGATGCTGATGTGGAAGAGACACGATAGTGACTTTATGTTCATACTTGTGTTCCTCCTCACGCGTGTTGTAGGGCCTGCTGCCACGTGGTGAGAAGCCCAACCCTTTGCGGGAGAAAAATGGCCGTGTCAACCAAATTCTGCGTTCATGGCTGCCGCGTCTCCCGGGAGTACAGCTGCTGGATATGGATTTTGGATTTGTCCACTCGGATGGCACCGTCTCCCGACACGACATGTTTGATTTCCTTCATCTTACAGCTGCTGGCTATGCCAAGGTGTGCCGACCTCTCCATGAACTGATCATGCAGCTGCTAGAGGAAACGCCAGAAGAGAAACAGGTCACCCTAGCCTGAGTCCTACCTCTCTCCACTTTCTGTTGTCAGTGTTATATCATTGGCTGCCCCCTGTGCTCACTACAAACGCCTCAGCTGTATATCTACATGCTCAGTGTATATACGCAGAACTCATATACACCTGCTAAGCTCCAGACCCTCCTGCAAATTCCTCCTACTGCACCTGATAATACTGGGCAGTAATAATACTATTGGCGCCTCCCTGTGGAGTCTGAGGTGCAGACTGGCATCCGGATCCCACCAAGAGGCAACAGCATGGTATCTTGAATTGACCGATAATATATATATATATATATATGTCCAGAATGCTAAGGAGAGATCCATCAGAGGTGGTCATTCAGCAAGATGCCATTGGAATGAAACGTGGTGGTGTAGCTGTTGGTATGAAGCAGACCGTTTACAGCTGTACAGTTAATGCATCTTATAAGGGTCATCTGTTTATAAAGCTTTGTGCTGCTCGGCACCATTACCCATCATCTTTATGTGATTTGGCAGTGGACACTGTTCCAGTGTGTCAGATAGAATTGTGGAAAAGTTGTGAATACAGCTGCTGTACATCTTGGGTATGTCTGGCATACAAATGGTTGATGCACACATGTGAACTACATGTAAGCAAAAAACGATGGAGTGCTAATCCTTTGTTACATGAAGGCATTGAAATACCATTTGTGTTCACCCATTTTATGTCAGCACAACCTGCGCCAAATTGCAAATTCTAAATTGTTTTATTACCTGGTATGTTTGTTGTGTATCTGTCTTCCTAAGGCACAGGGATAGAATATACTGAAAGTGACTGTGAATATATATAGATATATATGAATTGCTTGTATGAAGTTGGTGTTTGAGAAATGTCTGGCCCGTACCCGGGACCAATACAGCGGAGAATGCCTGTTAACCCTACCCAGCATTCCAAGATAAGCCTAACCCTCCGCATTAAGGGCAAGCGTACAGGACTTATGCGATTAGACCTAAAAGAAATGGAAATCTGTGCTTTCCAGCTGTGGGAATTATTTTGATTATGAAATATTTAGTCCTACAACACCAGCATGGCATGTTTTAGGGGCCAGTAAAAAAAAACACCTACCGTACTATTGTAAGGTGAGATCACAATCAAGTGTAAAGAAGTCATTGACTGATAAAAATGTGGCTGTAGCTGGATCCTTAGTTTTTTTTTAATATTTATGTGAAGACATTTACACTCTAGAATAACATCTAATGTATGTATCTTTAACTTACAAAGGGATGAGGTTTGCAACAGAGTATGGTTTATTTCCTATACTATTCATAGTTCATCTGTCCTGCCTCTTAGACCTGTACAGCTTCAAATCCCTTCTGTACAATCTGCACCCTCAGTGCTTGTGCTTCTGTGTATGGCGTAACAAACTGTCCCTTCTTGTTGTTACACGTGTGTATGGAGCGGAGTTATAAAAATTCTAATGTGAACTGTGCCTCTGTCTGTCATTGATGCAAGAACGTTCTGTGCCTTCGTGCATTTCCAATATGTCTTAAAAAAACATTTGGGTAAACAACACTTAACCTAAAACTGACCTAAAACACGGCACTTTCCCAGCCGTTGTTTCATTAACCCGAATTTCAACTGCTTTGTGTCCAGCTATATGCTGACCAAGGATAAGAGTTTATCGGCACCTGGGGAGACAGCTTGGTTATCCTTCTAGGAGAGTCCTATGGGGATGTATATAATGATATCACTTCATAAGGTATACCTGCTAAAAAACCTGTTGTTGGGTGTCTGGTCCAGGCATACTGAAATAACTGTTGAGTTGTATTCAGCAATACCCCGCATTTGTCTGTAGGTCTTGTTTTTTTTGTACATTGCAGGGCTTGAAACTAGAAATTTGACAGCTTTACTGGACCCATGTCTTATTTGAGGCACAGTAAAGGTGCCATATTTCAAGTTAACCCCATTAAACTACACCGATCAACCATCATGACCTCCTGCCTAATATTGTTTAGGTCCTCCTTGACTCGTCAAGGCATGGATTCCACTAGACCTCTGAAGGTGTGCTGCGGTATCTGGCACCAAGATGTTAGCAGCAGATGCTTTAAGTCCTGTAAGTTGCGAGGTGCGGCGTCCATGGATCGGACTTGTTTGTCCAGCACATCCCACAGATGCTCGATTAGATTGAGATCTGGGGAATTTGGAGGCCAAGTCAAAACCATAAACTTGTGCTCCTCAAACCATTCCTGAACCATTTTATCTTTGTGGCCAATGCCATCAGGGAGTACTATGTCTATGAAAGGGTGTACATGGTCTGCAACAATGCCTACGTAAGTGGTACATGTCAAAGTAACATCCACATCAATGACAGGACTCATGGTTACCCGGCAAAACATTGCCCAAAGATTTTCCTCCACTGGCTTGCCTTCCTACTTTAGTGCATCTGGTGCCATGTTTTCTCCAGGTAAGTGACTGTCAAGGTTCCACTCTGCCAGCCTGTACTGTGTGATAATTATTCATTGTCATGTCAACCTGCTGCCACTAGTGGCCACCCTTCCCTCTCAGGAGCACCCCATTCTCATTACTTGGGGCAGCTGAGCCACGTTACCTGAGTTTAGCCCTGCCCTTTTATACCTGCTCTTCCCTTCAGTCTGGGTCTTTGCATTACAGTTCATCTGCCTACTGCCTGGCCCAGTTGTCCTGCTAGGGTATTCTGATTAACCCATTGTGACCTGGCTTGCTTTTGACTTTGGCAATGATACCGTCCTTCTGGTTCTGACGTGGCCTGCCTGTGTCTGCTCTGCCTGAGGGCTTCCAAGCCGTGTGCCCTTCCTTTGTTCTCTATTGCTTTTCCACTGCTGGCCTAACACAAATACCAACCTATGTCTTCAACCTCTTCCCTACCAAAGCCGCCTTCACATTGCTCCTCAGAGAGGCAGCACACCTCCTCTGCTGGAGAATTTAGAACGTTCATTTGGGATTCAAAGCCAATCTCACCAGGGAGACAAAATGCATCATATATTCAGTGGTCTAGATCTAAAAGGGGTAGTCAACAGGTGGTCCTGAACGTCATTGTCCATGTATCCCACCCATGATTTGGATGGTCATACCAGAAAATCATGGAACATATAGTTTGTCAGCAGATAGAAAGCTATTTGTTTTCTCTGATTTAAATGTTTAGCAGTAGTCAGGAAACCTTTTATATTTCTATTCTGCATAAAGTAAAGATACCATAATGAAATATCGAAACAAAATCGCTATCCTGGCTGAATAAATTTATGATCTTCCTAAACAATCTAGAAACAAAATCACTGTTGAACCTAATAATTTTTTAATCAAATGGCTTTGCAAAATGAATTTACATACAGACTTTGTTGTTTTTTTGATGGGCAGTAGATGATCATCTGAGGGAATTTGTTTACATCGATAAACATAAAGGGACTGGGATTACAGCAGGATACACAGTGCTTGTCAGGGATTAAACAGATCACGAGCAGGAGTAGATTGGACCAGAGGTTTAAACAGCTGGGTGAGGGAATGTGGGGAGATTGTGTAAAACAGAGATGGACTCAACACACACAGACCCATTTTTACAATTCAAATCAAAGTGAGTCTGTGTAGCTGCAATCATTGTCGTCCTTGTGATCAATAAGGTGCATATGTGACTTTTCATCACGAAGTGAATGACACAGTGAGTTAATAATAATAATAAGTAACCCCTTCATACCAGGAATCTGTCTCCACTTCTTCATTCGTTGCGGCTAGATGAAATTTTATGTGCATCATATGACCAAACCTATGTGGACATCACTCCTAATTAGTTTAGATTTTTCAGCTACACCTATTACTAACAGATGTATGAAATCATGCACATAGGCAGCCGTCTCTATAAACAAACATGGCAGTAGAATGGGTCGCACTGGAGAGCTCAGTGACCTTAAATGTGCCACCTTTTTCAGTTTATGAAATTTCTGCCCCGGTACATTAGAAATGCTACTACTGCAAAGTGGAAGTGTTTAGGAGTAACAGCAGCGCAGCCATGAAGTGATAGACCCCACACACCCATACAGGGGGCTGCCAAGTGATAAAAAGCATCCTCTGTAGCATCATCAGCCTCAGGAAGTAACATCAGCACAAGGGCCGTGCATCAGGAGCTTCATGAAATCGGTTTCCGTGTCTGGGCTGCTCCACACAACCCAATGACCACTATGTGCAATGCCAAGTGTCAGATGGAGTGGTGTAAAGCACATCAGCACAGGACTCTGGAGCAACAAAACTTAGTTGCCTGGAGTGATAAATCACGCCTCACCATCTAGAAATCTGATGGATGAATCTGGGATTGGCGAATGCCAGGAGAACGCTTCCTACTATAAAGTTTGGTGGAGGAGGGATAATGGTCTGGTGTTGTTTTTCAGGGGTTGGGCCCCTTATTTCCAGTGAAGCGAAATCTTAATGCTTCAGCATACCAAGACATTTTGGACAATGCTATGGACTTTTGGGGAAGGCCCTTTTCTATTCCAGCGTGACGGTGCCCCAGCGCACAAAGCAAGCTCCAGAAAGACATGGATGGATGAGTTTGGTGTGGGGAAAACTTGACCGGCCGCACAGAGCCCTGACCTCAACACCATCAAACACCTTTGGGATGAACTGGAACGGAGATTGCGAGCCGGCCCTTCTTATCCAACATCAATGCCTGACCTCACAAATGCTCTACTGGAGGAATGGGAAAAATTCCCACAGAAAACACTCCAAATCTTGTGGAAAACCCTCCCAGAAGAGTGGAATCTGTTATAGCTGCAGAGGGGACTAACTTTATATTAATGTCTGCGTATTTAGTCATAGAAAACTAACCTGACCGAATACATTACCCTTCCCCCGATACACAAAAACAAGCGAAGTCCGCTGTAGCGGGTATCACGGGACGAACACATCTACACGCGTGTTCATCCAACCCCATATTCATAGCTATTCACGAATAAGATACTTGTAATAAGAATGATGTTTTTTTTAATAAAGATAACATTTATAAACACATATTTGTAACATATTATTGTATCATTTATAGCTGTTGGACACTGCAGTGCACTCACACCCAGTTAACATTCTCAGCTCCCATCAGGGGAGGAGAGAGGGACTTGTCTACATTTCATTCGGACACTTGGGAAGCGCGACACAGCATTTCCCAGGCGACTCGTGATCCCACGCGCGGCTCCTTTAAGATTTCGTGACGTCACCGCAAGCCTCCCTCCCCGTGATTTGCTCTTCCGGCTACACAGACTGCGAGTCCCGGGATCAGAGGCGACATAGAGACCAGCTGGGGGAGGGAGACAGCGGGGTGACGGGCGCTGCCGCGACAGTGTGTGTGTGTGTACACAGCGTGTGCCATCTGGTCTGCCCCGTGTTGTGATGTCGCGGGTGTGTCTGTGTTGTTGGTGTCTGTGACGTGTTCCTCATTGGATTGCCGTGTAAAGTTGATGACGGGCTTGTTCCGTCATAGCAGCGAGTGTATCGGTGATGAGGGTGTGATGCGGACAGGGGCTTCTGTGTGTGATTTGCTGCCGGCGCCGGGCGGACAGGCCATACTGTGTGTGAGGGCTGTAGTTCACCTGTCGCTCGGCGTGTGCGGTTATCTGCTGGTGACGTGTCCGTGGGGCTGTGTGACGGCACAGGGTGCGAAGTGCTGCTGATGTTGGAGGTACACAGATCGGCCGGAGGTTCTGCGCCCCTCCACAGCTCGCCTCCAGGAAATGCCGTGCCTGTGCCTCCTCCTGCTGCTGCTGGGGCCCCTTAGTGCCTCCGTGGGGTCCTCAGAGAAGATAATCCAGCAGATCAATGCAGAATTCAACAAGCCCTACACGTATTTTGTAAACAGTAACCTGCAGTGTATCTACGCCTTTAACCACACCATGCTGAGGAACAAGGTAAGGGTCTGCGTGGGGTCTCAGCATCAGGGCGAGATCTAATTGTGAGCTCTTCGCACCACATTGTGCAATCAGGATGTCAACAAAAGAAAGCTCCCTGCTTTGGTAATATAAGTAGAGCGCACAGTATAATGATCCCCAATCAACCGGTCCCACTGGCTTATTCACTTAACTGTCGATTGTGGCGGAGCGAGTATTTTTTGGCACGGTAAGGGCCGATTTGGCCCTCCTGCCGATCACACACAATGGCTCTGTATTGTATAATTCTCACTGTTTGGTGAATAAGCCTTGTAGGGTCTCCCTGCATCCTCAGCCGTGGAGTTAGGGGTCACTCCGGTCCTGCTGGGCCGCCTAGTATGACCCTTCTTCCCCTTTACTAAAAATAAACAATGTTCCTTTCTCTCCAGTGACTTGTTTTCGTTTAATATCAGGTTATTGTGTTCAAGGCGTACGCGGCGGCTGGCGGGGAAGTCATTCTGTTCAGTGTTTCCCAGCTAAGAGCCCATAATATGTTTCAGTTGAGCAAACCCAGAAGAGTATGGTATGGAAATGCCCCCTCTGCCCCGGCGGGTTCGCGTCTTAAAGCCAGCGGGTTACTTAACGATTTTCTACTGACATCGGTTTTCCGGTAGGCAGTCATTTAAAGGGTTACTTACTAGTTGGGCTCCTTTTTTGAAGTGAGACAGACATCTTCGATATACACAGCGCTGTGCGGCTTTGGCTCACGCTCTTTCTACTTATTGGGCCGGACTGGGGAAATGACCTAACTGGTGTTACCAGAACCAGCATGAAATCAACCCAAAGTGTTTGTTTAAAGTGTTGTGTGTATGTTTCGCTGCACCTTGTCGCGTCGGTCAGACCGGGATGTAAAGTGTCCTCCACGGCTTCGTTCTGGAATCTTTTAGAAAAGTGTTCTATTTCTCAGACATTGTCCCGGCCATAAAGCCTCTTGTTCACAAAACAGATCTGCTTCTACATGGGGTTCAGCGAGCAGCTTGACCTTTTAAATATTCTCCAAATCCGCTAAAGATCCTGGGTCTTATTCACTAAATGCTGCTTTGAGCTATTCAGCTAGCTCCGCGAGGAGGGCTTGCATGGTACTTGGTGAACGAGGGGCTAATGCATCCATGTACATGAGATCTTTCAGTCCCCAGGTGCGCAGCGCATGCCCGCTTTCTATGCCTTTCCCCTGTGTTACTGATTTATTGTGCTGTTAATAAACCGGCTACCGTGCCACCAAACGGAAAGAGGGCCGGTTGCCTCTGCCGGGGACACGGTAAGAAGTTTAGCGGTCACGTACATAATTACAGCAAGAGGATATGTGGCGCTTGGACTTTAAACCAGGAACACCTTGTTTCCTTCTGACTGCGCGTTACGCGAGCCGGCCTTCTACTCCTTCTGCAGCCATAAGCTGTGTGCGTGTTTGGGTTGTAGTGATGTTTGTGTACTTCCTGCCTTGTAACACAATTAGAGGCCTGTAATAAAGTGAAGTAATAATAATAATAGAGGATATGCCCAGGCACACAACGCTGAACGGGTTACACTGCAGAATGAGGGGGATTAGTGTGGTATCCATAGCTACTAAACGTTTCTGCTCACGTATTATTTCTACGAATGTATTCCTTTCAAGTAATGAACATCGTCTGCCCGCCGTCCACCTCTCCGCAAAAACACAACGAATCCGGCTCCTGAAACACCGCGGCACTGCTTTCTGTGTCCGGTTACCACTGTATCGTCTTTACCTCACTGTTGTCCTATCTGTTCCACTAGTCCTTGCAGTAACCGTATCTGTTGCTTTGTGTATTGAGCTAACCCCGAGCTAACCTGTGTGTGTATTTACATGGCCTTGGATTGTGAGTTATGGTGCGTGACCGACGTCCAGTGCATTTACATTGTCACTGATGTGAGAAATAAGGAGCCGTCTTCCCATGTGCGCGTGTATCACGTATGTGGACCGGCTACAGCGATGGCCCCAAAATATTTCTGTCCGGCCTAATCACAAAAAACTAACCTGTATCATTAAACGCCAGCCATCTTAATGCTTAATCATGCGTTTTTGTTTAGAAGAATCAATCTTGACTTTGAATCGGGTGTCAAGATTGAATTATCCTTCTTGACACCTGGTAAAAAAACAATCACTTTTCCCAGAATGCTCCGGTAAAGGCTGGTTTTGAATCCCTGTTCCTGCATGAGTAATATCAGAGGGCTTTCCGATTGCTTTTGGAGAAGGATCAGCCCCAATCCAGGTGACCCACCAGAAACAATCGCAAGCAATCTGGATGAAATGTCCTGACCGCTCTACCTTCCGTGTCTCTCAACCTTCGGAAACTTCCCCCAATTTTCCTCTTCGTCTCTAACATTTTCGTTTCCTTACGTTTCCTCCAAAAGTTTGCATCTCTGGCAACTTCAACACTAGAAAAAAATGAGCTGTATATATATATTATATATGCTTTTTTGAAACAACCAGTGTCTCTTCTCAGTGACCAGCAATGCGAGAGAGCGGCTTCTTCGACCGAGCCAGTTAAAAGCTGATGGTGGACTGGTGGAGCTCCAAGAAAGCTCTGCGTTCTACTGCTTCTCCTAGAGATGCCATTCTATTAAAAAATAATGAACAATATGCTTTCTCCATTTTTTTATGTATTGACTTAACTCTGTCGGTTAGGAGCAGCTTAATGTGATTTAATTCATGCAGAAAAATATATTGCTGCTTCAGTAAACATATTGCGTGTGTATCACGTGCTAAGTGATATGTTCTTTGTTTTAATCTAGACCGAAGGAGTCAGAGTGTCCGTTAACATGCTTTCAGATCAGAAGGGGCCACCTCTGCTATTTGTGGTTAGGCAGAAGGAGGCTGTGCTGTCCTTCCAAGTGCCGCTCACCCTACGGGGACTGTAAGTACCACCTAAAATCTTATTTATCCCATTTGTGTCCTTCCTCTGGCCATAACACAACACGCTGCCTCCTGTTCTGCAGCATTCTGCACTTGTCCACATGTTCTTCTTCTCCATGTGTGGATATTTATTCTTTCCGACTATAGGTTTCGTTCCAGTATCGCTGGATATGTAAGTTGGGGATTGCTGTCTTGTTTATGACCATCAATACCAACATATGTTGGTGTTTTGTGATTAGGAAACATCTCCAGGCCCAACATCTGGTTTCTTGAGTGAAAAGCTGCTGAAACCTGATCTCTAGATTAAGCAAACATTTCTAAGTTGGCACTTCGCCATAGCAATTAGCGTTGCAGTCAATGTGACGACTCGCTTTACAATCGCACGTCTAGAATGTGGCCCCTCTTGACGATATTACAAATTCTCAGAATCTAATAAGATCTGCCAGAAACACTGATACCTCTGGCCAAATGGGGCATTTTCAGGCATGCATGTGGAGGGTCTGTATTAAGGAACGCAATGCAATCATGCAATCGTTTCTGTAGCGATCCGCATATTGGTGCAGGATAAAGATCCAAACCTACAAAAAGATAATGTCTTCACGGCAAGCTCTAAAGTTTTGGAAAGGAAGCCCCAATTTATTCTGTGAAGCATTCAGTAAAAGGCATCCTATGACGTTATAATGGCTCGAGTGTCCCTTTAAAATTAAGATGACTTAAAATTGCACACAGTCGCTTAAATAGTGCCGTTAAGATCTGTCTTCCTGCATGAGGTTTCATGACGATGGCGAACAAGGTGTGACAATGACCAGTTGGAAACACGACAAGCTTATCGCTTTGATGATCCTATTAGTGCAATATAGTGAGAAACATGGTAAACAACCCCACGTATACTCTGAAAACGCATAATAATACCAGCAATTTAGTGAAATATAGAGGATTCTAGCTAAAATGTAGAACATTGTTTCAGGCTATAAAAACACATTGTTTTTTGGCTTTTTGTTGAAAGTGTTTGTATGATAGGAGACATTACAGTGAATGTGTGTGCTTCTCAGGTACCAGCGGAATTATCAGTACAAGGATGTCGGTCGCACGCTGTGCCAGCCTCAGACACGAGCCGAGTCGGAAACCCAGTCCTTCTATGTAGATGTTTCCACTTTGTCAGAAAAGAATGCTTCGTACCGCTTGAGTGTCACACATTTAGGTTCCTTCGTGCTGGGGTGAGAAAATGATGCACTTTACGTGTGTGTGTATGTGTATATATATATATATATATATATATATATATATATATATATATAATGGTTATGAGTGAGTGTCTTATACTGACATTGACAATGTTCTTCTCCTGTTTTTACTTATAGGACAGAGGAAAGATTCAGTTTTAATGCCACCCCATCTCAGCCACAGGTATAATATGCAAGTGATGAAACTTATTGGTAAATGTGTTGGTAAACTATGAGAACAATTTGTTGTGCTGGTCAATCCAGATGCGCAGGATGGTCCAGTTACCGGTACTTAAATGTAATCCTTGTTTAGCAATGCAGTGAACACAATCGACCCACAAAGGGTTAAATATCTGTAACCTGCCGAGTTTGGTATATTCCTACATTGCCAGCTGGCAAACCCACCCATGAGTAAGACTGGCGTTCCTGTACTGAAGGTCATTTGACTCCATGTATGTTTTATTGGCATAAGTGGAATGTTATTGTGCCTGGAATAAGAGGAGATGAAAGGCACTTATCTCAGCGGTCTAAGGAGAAGCGGAGTACACGTAGTATGTTTATTCCAAGAGGACTGGTGCTTTGTGGGTAATATCTAATAAAAGTTTATTTGTCCCAACTTTTATTTGCCAGCTCTATACAATTCAGGCTGGTCACATGTAGGCTGGGGAGACAAAAATTGCCAAATGAGAGTTGTGGGTATTTGTGACTGTATATACCGCATGCCCATGCTAGCCGCTTGAATCAATCCCATCCTTTCTTCACCACATTATTGTATTTTGTATCACACCTTTCCCATTTCTATCCCTCGCAGTATTTTAAGTACATGTTTCCAGAAGGGTTGGATTCTGTGGTTGTGAAGGTTTCCTCTCCTACAGCGTTCCCGTGTTCGGTTATCTCAATTCAGGATATCAAGGTGAGGCTCATGTGTGGATTATCGAGGTGCATGTAAAGGGGGCTGCTGTGACATTTAGGGATTCCGCGTTCAGTTAACATGTAAGGGAATTCTGAGCTCTGTAACTGGATGAGAACATATGTTAGATGAGATTCGGTGTGTAGGTAGTAATGTAGCAAAGTACAGTATAAAATGTTTTCTCACCGAGGTCTCGCCTACCTGTCTCCTTACAGTGCCCGGTGTATGACCTCGACAACAATGTGGCTTTTATTGGCATGTATCAAACAATGACCAAGAAAGGTGCAATCACTGTGCAGGTGAGAACGACGTGCAATCCATTCGGTTCCTGTATGTGTTTTCATTCTTTGCTCGTAACGCACTCTGTTCTTATACTTTTGTCTTTGCAGAGGAAAGATTTCTCCAGTGGTGGTTTCTACGTTGTGGTTGTCGTTAAAACTGAAGATGAGGCGTGCGGTGGTGGACTACCCTACTATCCATTACACCCAGGTAATACGCCTTCCTCCTAGCTTTCAGAAGAGTGTTTCCACCTCGCTGTCTGGGACGGATCTCTCTCACGATTCTCATTGCTGTGTTTTTCAGATATCCCTCTGGATCAGGGGAGCCGTCAGAAGACGCTTGACGTTCTGGTCAGCCCTGCAATTAGCAGTATGTGTCTGTTTGGGGAAGGGACTTTTTATACAACTATACGTTTGTTTCCTCCATGCTTGTGTGACCGTTTTGAATGCTAACCTCCGTTCTGTGTTTGATTTCTTGGTTCACGACCGGCACGTGTATTACGTATAATGTTGCTAATTAAGTGATACAGCATGCGTTCTATCTCTAGAGGAAGCTGGGGTGGTATAACTAAAGTCAAAATGAAGGTTAAATGCTGAGGATCTAATTGACTTCTCAATATAAGGAGCGTGTGGATTGTCCCGGTTGTTAAGCTACTTAACGGGAAGCACAGGAGTGGACTAGATTCCATGACGCAAGTTGGTCATACAATTCAAATGAAATTCATCTAACCCATCCAATACAGAATAAGTCATGGAGTTAGATCTTATTCCCATGTTGTCCCAGTGTGCTTGGTGGAGAATTCCATTATTATTATTTCCATTATTGAACTAATTGGTACGTGAGAACATCACTCATTGCCAGATACTGTATTTCTAACTATTTCTCTTTCTGTTGCTTTCACAGAGAACACCTATGTCGGAGGAATTATTTTCTCTTTTGGCGTATTCCTGTCCTTTTATCTATTGGCCTTACTTATTCCATGCTGGGAAAAATGGAGGTGAGCGAGTGGTAGATGATCAATGTATGCACTTAATCTATAAATTCTCTATATTCTACATTGCTGTTGTGATCATTAACCCTGCGTTGGCAGTTTAACACTGCGTAGTTTGTAGCACAGTAGTTGCCGAGAAGGATACTCTCCCTATCTTGTGTCTAATGATATTTGCAGGCTCATGTGGGTACCAATGGCTACCCAAACAAGTTTATATCCATCTCTCTATATATCTCACAGACTCCAGTAAACATTGTGAATAGCAGGAGCCTTAAGGGGTCACTCAGGAAATTTTACTAATTAAGTATTAAGACTGACCAGGATTCATCATCATAGTGAATTTGGTTTGAGGAAGTCACCTGTCAATGCATGGTTTAGTGAATAACTCCCTATACACATATACCGTTGATAGCCACAGGTATATGACGTTTATATCCTGTTTGCTTGTATACACAGAAAGATGAAAAAGAAGGCAGGCCTGCTGAATTCCACTGGCTCCCTGGATGATGAGACAGGTAATATGTGTGAAAAGTATAGAAGTGATGTCTGTGGCGGAGAGTTTGTCTTGTGAAAATATCTGATTATGATCCATATCTTGATCCCCAGAGGATGAACAAATAGGGATGTTTATCTGGCACATGTTTACTATGTTTTTTTTTTATGTGATTCACGTGGGGTTGTATAATTAATCCCAAATTAATGATCCGGTTCCGATCCAGTTTTTCCATTAAATGAATGGAATTGTTAAATGGGACTCGAGTGAATTCATATTTTTAATAGTTTATTACAGACACTGGCCTACAAGGTAACAGCCTACTTATATACATTTAGAAATTGGCCCCGAATAATGCGTAGTTCAGTTTTTAAAGAGATCCGAACACTCTGGTAGTCTATTAAAATCCGCAAAATCAACAATAATACAATTAGTTGTGAATTGTGATGTAATTAGCTGTATTTAATTTGTTTTTCTGCTTCCAATTTTTACTGCGATATCCAGCCTCGTTGCTTGGTAAGATATTTGATTGTTGGGAGGGAGGTTTTGCTTATTGTCAATATTTCATGCCTAACACGCCATGCAAAAACACACGTTACACTATGCAGTGATCCGGTGAGTTTCTAACCGTGTCATGATGTCATGTCGAAACCTGATTCATAGGCAACTTACCTACTTACTGGTTTTGTCTCATTTTCCATGATTTTATTTTCTTTTCTCATGTTTGGCTTCACTGGTGTGGTGCATGCACACAAGGAGTGGATTCTTATTGGGTGTGATCTATGTATCAACATATGCAATCTTATAGTTATGTCAAGTCACTCTTCTTCCATAATACTCAGGTGGTGTAGATATCACCAACAGAATGCACATACGTATGCGTCTTATGTGCTGTGGCCAAAGAACTTTCAATGAAATCTACCTGTACGTTGATACATAGACCCCAGGTGTCTGAGAGCGGTGGGAACTTGACTGAGTGCCATTTTGCTTTTGGCCGCCTACGCAAAGTTCTCAATGTCTCTTTTGCCTGTCTCGCTCACCTGCTTTTTGATTTCTAGGAAAGTCACCCATAGGTCAGAAATATGATGGCTGTGGATATGGATCCTTGGGTAAGTATCCACTTAGTATACAAGTGCTTCCAGTGAGTGAAAGATCTAGTTTGAAGGTACCATGAAGCTCCCTGGTATTGAGGTGTTGAAAGGATGTGATGTCTATGTGTTTAGTGATCTTCCCGAGTCTGAGGGTTTGAGGTCTGGATTTCTTTTCGTGGTGTCCCTGTAACTGGTTCTGGGGCTGTCCATAATGTGTTAGTGAAGTAACTGCTTCCAGACATGTTGGTTGAGCGGTTCATTTTCAAAAGATTTTCTCCCTCTCGTTTACGTTCACGCAGCAGAAAACAGTTTAGCTGCAAGCCTCGAGGATGGTACAGACAGCCTTGTGTCTTCGGGGGAGGCCACATACAGTTACACAGGTATCTGGTTGTACATGTGCCTACACCAGTGAATGTGCCACGTGTGTATGCGTGTCTGCATGGGTACTCCTTGATAACTCTGAACATGTGTGCCGGTCCAGGTAGTTCTGTGAGCAATGTATAATGCAATGCTTATAATGTGAAGGCATTGACCGTTATTGCTGTAGGAGAGGAGTGGGGTACTTTGGGGCTTCCTTCTGCCTCACATAGAGCAATGCCCCGGCTGCCACCCACCACCTCATCGTGTTCTGATGCTGTGCCACGGTGTGCGTACAGCATGACAAGAATCCTGTGTCGGCCCGGGACGGACCTCTGTAGTATTATTGACCGTAAGCAGTTGGCCGGCTACTCGCATGGCTGGGGGCTGTTTGCCCCGGTTATTTGCCAGAGAGACTGTTGCCACTGTAGTGATCCTGGTTAGGGATTTTGCAGGGCGCAGCTTTTTTTTCTCCTGGCAATTTGCTGGGATCTGTTTTTGTTAGAATTCCTACTATCTAGGAAGGACTTTAATGAAAAAAGACAAAGGGGGCCATCACAAAATAAAATGTAAAAAATAAACATTTGGAGACGACAAGTAGTAGTTGGATTTCCCGACTTCTGCTAATCCGCCTGCTAAATGCTGCAATCCCATCATGCTTATCCGGTGTATTCTTGGTTTGGATAGGAGTCTTAGTCCCCAGCAGCTGGTATGACCGTAACAGGCTGTATCTGGCACTACACGTGCTTAATATTACAGTCCTCTTCACACTGGTTTTGGGTTGAGATGGTTAGAATTTTTAGTCCTCAAAACCTGACAGAGGACGAGGGGTCTAAAACATAACCGAGCGATAGAAGGGAGAGGTACTAAATGCAGCATCGGGGGTGGCGGATGGGACACTGGCGTGTGATGATTGTAAAATCCACGAATGAGCCTGGTATCTGGCTTTATTTTTTCTGTTTAAAGCCTTTACTGCAGCCTGCCTGATGTAGGGAGATGTTATGTTACGCTGTTTTATTTAGAGGCATGCCGAAGAACTTCTCAACTCTGCGCTTAGGAAGTTAATTCCTCATTGATGATTTGCCTCCCAAGTATGGCAGCGTTTGTATGGAAATCTTGTCAACGATATGGGCCCTCATATGTTACATCCGTGCTACCAGTCCTGTGTTCATTCCACATGTTACTGCATGTGTGTTGGCCTAGCTAGATGAGGCCGGCACCTAAGATGAGGAGGGCTCTACTTACAATCTAGAGGCTGGAAATAACATACTGTATAATGGATCAAATATGCACCCCCTATTCCGATTGGGACACCTGTGTGTGTGAGAGTGGCAAGAGGTGATTCTATGAGGGGAGCATATGGGCAGCAACACCTTCCTTGGCCAGTCGGGGGATCTGAGGCTGTCCCCAACCGACGGGTACTAGCGCTGCCTGTAATCATTGTAATACAAGAGCTGAAGGTACCCTTGTTAACATTAACCTCTTTTTCAGTTCGAACAAGATCTTTGCGATCTGACACTCGCCAGCATTAGGCGGAGGTTGATGTAGCCTGTAATTAAACCATTTAGTGTAAGGCTGCCTTTAGATCGCAGCTAGTTAAGGTATCGATAAAGACAACAATGGTTGACGGCGTAGAGCGTCAGGACTAATACTTGGTGCTTTGTGTCTCAACAGAGCGCTCTTTGGAGAACCTTGTGGCTCGCCCGCGCCGCGAGTCCCTCAGCTCCGTGGAGGAAGATGATTATGATACTCTGACGGACATAGAGTCTGATAAGAATGTTATCAGGACAAAGGTGAGAGAAGCAGGATGGTTTGTACTACTATTAGAAAGATATGCTTGGGGAAGAACTGAATAAAATATGAGGATATTAGAGTCTGGCCAAGGACCATTATGGGGCTGAGGGTGAGTGGAAGTACACAGCGGTTAATAGCAGACTCTTGTTTTTCTAGAGGTTTTTGTGTGTTGCTGACTTGGCAAGGAAGGACAAGCGAGTGATGAGGAAGAAGTACCAAATCTACTTCTGGTGAGCCGGCAGTCTGTTTTCTGTATATAATCTATGATACAATTGCCTTTTGTTCAGAGTATGTGCTGAGCTCGCAGTATCCCATATCTGAAATCTTATTTATTTTAAGTTCAATAAGGGATATTCATGACTGAGAGGGACAGGAGAGAGAGAGAGGTGTCTGGCCTCCCCTGTAGTTGGTAAAACCTTTCCCCACCTCCTTTTCGGCTTCTCCCTGCTGTTCAGGCTTCTCCTCGCTGCCCCAAAGCGATTCTGATCCGTTGTTCAGGCTTCCCCAGAGCGGAACAACTGACAGGAGAAGCCTGAACACACAGGTGAAGACGACACCTGTCCGAAATGATCCCTTATCCGAAGTACTGCTGCTCCCAAGCATTTCTGATAAGGGATACTCAACCTGTATTACAAGTATCGGATTCAAAATATATTTGCAGAAGTATTGTGCTTTATTCTTTGTCCATGTTCAATTTAGTTCCCCACTTGAAGGACATTTTCAATACTGATATACAGTTTTCTACATCTCATACGCTGGCCTTTATTAAAAGTGGCCACAGCTCTCCATATAACCTCATCGATGTGTTTGGGGTGATTTGTTGTGCATAGATATGTATCTTGCTTATGTAGTATATTTCTTCTGTTCATCTGCAGGAATATCTCCACCATTGCGGTGTTTTACGCGCTTCCTGTTATTCAGCTGGTCATCACTTATCAAACGGTGAGAAATAATGTGAACTCGCACACAAACATGTACTTACGCTTCTAAAACAAATGCTTCCGCACAATCCTGACGCTCCGATTAACCATTAGCTTCCCTTTAAACATGCAGGTTGTGAATATAACTGGTAATCAGGACATCTGCTATTATAACTTCCTCTGTGCTCACCCCCTTGGATCGCTCAGGTACTGCCTTATAGTTGCCTCTAAATATTTAGCACCAGTAAATCCTGTTTTTGGTTGTGTTTGTAAATGTAGGTGCAAGGAATATGTGGAATAGTTTAACTTGTTAGGGACACTCCAGCAATCATGTGCTTTGTACTGCGTATGATAGCTGTGTCATCCCTTTTGTCTTTGTTGCCCCAACTCGGCTGTTTGAACTGCAGGATGGGGTTTGGCCAGGACTAGCACGATGAACACTTCGGGGTAAAGGGGTGTAAAGGCACCCAACAACACATATGAAGAGAGATTGAATTAAACGGCAGCACTTTCCTGACACTGGTCGGGTGCTTGAAGCAGCCAAACAGTGGCATTAAGTTTTGGACGGCAGATGGGGTGTTTTGCTGCAACTCGAGATTAAGTATTTAAGTTAAATGACTATGGAAGTACTCTGGAAAACATTCATTGTTCAAGCAGCTGCGTGGGACACGGGACTGTTTCCTCTAACTTTTCAAACACGTACATGCTTGTCTGCAGGTAACAAAACCTTTCCTTCTGACCCCTGCTTGTCTATTCACTCTTTTATCCCCCATCCCTGTTATTTTTTGCTTCACAGTGCCTTCAACAACATACTTAGTAACTTGGGATACATATTACTCGGCCTGCTATTTCTCATTATCGTGTTGCAGAGGGAACTCAACCATACCCGCAGTCACCTGTATACCAAGCAACTGGAGGTAACATTGCGTTTTTGTGGGGTTTGAAAATAAATTAAGGAAATCTACATATGAAGAATTGCACCACAAGCTGATGAAGTGTAGTTGGGAGAGGATACCCAAAGGTATCCAATTTAGGGTAGAAGTAGAAAACGTGCCTCAGAGATAGCATGCAGTAAGAATTGCTCCTGGTGGATGGGAAGCATGTGGTGTCTATGAAACTATATCATTTCAACTAAGTGCATATTTGGAAGGATAGAAGAAAAGTGAGCCATGGCAATTACATTTTATTAAAATCTTCCCATCTGCTTTGCAGGAATGTGGGATACCCAAACATTTTGGCTTGTACTATGCCATGGGTACTGCTCTGATGATGGAAGGCCTTCTAAGTGCCTGTTACCATGTTTGCCCAAACTACACTAACTTCCAGTTTGGTAAGTGCCGAGTGCTCATTCTAAACCCATCTTCCTTTTGTATAAACCTCTCCTTTCTTGCTTACTTCATCCGCTTTTATGAACTTGCTCCTTTTTCTGTTTTATTCCTGACTCCTTATTCGTAATACTCTGTTATTCAGTGTCTGTACTTTACATTCTGTAACTTCTTCAGACACTTCATTCATGTATATGATCGCTGGACTCTGCATGCTGAAATTGTATCAGAAGAGACACCCAGATATTAATGCCAGTGCGTACAGTGCCTACGCATGCCTAGCCATTGTCATCTTCTTCTCCGTCCTTGGCGTGGTAAGTTAGAAGGCACCATTAATAGCAATTAAGAACTTTTTTCATTATGGAGATTTTTTCTTTTCATAACATGGATAACAGGACCTGGTTCAGTTACTGCATTATTTCTGTATATAATTATGATTTTTAATATATTTTTTATGCATGGTTATAATGAAATAAGGACTTGAAGGTAAGCAGACAATGCAATAATGTACTGGAAAAAACCAAGCATAGTGGTGGGTTGTATACCTAGAGGCATTAGTAGCAGAAAGGGAGATGTGGTTTTGCCACTTTGTAGCTCTCTGGTCAGACCTCACCTAGAGAATTGTGTGTGAGTCTGGAGACCCCCATCTCCAGAAAGGATACTGATCCTGGAGAGAGTTCTCAGGGACTAAGGTATCTCATTATAGTTTGGAGAAAAGAAGCGAAAGAGGTGATGTGATAGAAGCATTTAAATACATTACAGACTTTAACAATGTACAGGAGGGACGTTTATTCCAAAGGATATTTTATAAGAAGAGGTCATAGTCTAAAACTTGTGGGTCAGAGGTTTAGGTGTAACGTAAGTTTTAATTTACAGAGAGCCCGCCATCAGAAATAGTAGAGGCTAGTAGAGTGAGGGAATTTAAATATATAAAAAATGGGCTCTCTAGATAGGCAGTTATCTGTCATCAAATTCTATGGTTCTATGTATTCTTGTAGCCCTATGAGACCACATACATGTCCCCATACTTAAAGATTTCTGGTTGTTTCCCGTGTCTCGCCTGTTTGATGTATTGGCCACTTCAAAGGGACGCTGGCCCATCACCATTGGCCATAAATGACAACCAAGATGGTTTGTGTCATTTGTTACCCATAAAACCTTGTCCTGTGTCTATGAAAACCCAATGTTTTCCCCCAATAAACTGTATTCACCTTGGCACCTGATTCTCAGTTCATATTACTATGGTTCCTGGAGTTAAGATGCTACTACACGTACCACCAGAGTGGCTAGCTGGCTTAGATTGTGAGTAAGGTGGCTACGACGGCCAGGGACCGCCTGGTTCCCGTTACATTGCAAATTGGTGCAACAGTTTGCTGAATACGGGGGAAATGGAGAGGGAGTCATAAAGCAAATAATGTTAAATGTGAAATAAAAAAGTGGAGAAATCAAGTGGTTAATGTTCCATTTCAATGTTAGATGGGAAGGAGGGGGCTATAGTATATTTAGTACTGAGAATAGTTTGTTGGAGAAACACAAACGTAAGAATGAGATGGTCCTATGTGTATCTATATGTATGTGGTCTGTATGATTGACATGTTCTTCATTGTATTGTCCAACAGAACAGACTATTTAAGATTGTACTAGTTTTAAATTGGTAAAGAAAGAAACATATTTTTACCACATTGTCCCATTTTTTTTTCAACAGGTGTTTGGAAAGGGAAATACCATTTTTTGGATCATATTCTCTGTGATTCACATCTTATTCACCCTACTTCTCAGTACTCAGCTGTATTATATGGGTCGCTGGAAGCTAGGTGAGTGTTCCAAGACGAGAGCGACTTAGTCACCCACTCCCTAATTTTTTTCTCCAATTCACAGTAATATCCATTCCATTTCTTCCCAGACTCTGGAATTCTGCGCCGGATTTTTCAGGTTGTTTACACCGATTGCGTGAGGCAGTGCAGCCCCCCTATGTATGTGGTGAGTGACTTTCTATTAAATATGCAACCCTCAATGTTTTGCAGCTGTTGGTTTTATCAGTTTTCATTCTTCTTGTGCTACCTTTTAGTTCTGCATAACGTATTGAGTTGGTACCATGTTTGCCATAGAAAGTGAGAAAGCAAATTTGGTAAAGGTGATACCTTATTGGCTAGCTGACATATAACGGATTGCATGCTTTCCGGGCTATCTTTATCCCCCCTTAAGGCATATTATACTTGAAAGCTTGCAATCCGTTATGTCTGTTGGCTACCATCTTCACCATCTAGTTCTGCATACAGGATAATAGGTTGTACCCCTGAGCTCCCGACCGCACAAGTAGAGTTCTACAGTAAGCTGGCAGTAGATCTTTGTTCTGAGTTTGAAAACTGTCATACACCAATTGCTCCAAAATATAGTGCTAGTTAGTGGGGAGAGTTTCTTAGACTAAAAGAACATGCATACACGCCAGCAAATACTCCTATATTTCCTCATGGAAGGCTTATGATTCAAATCCGTTCTCCTTACGCTTTTCTTGCATCCTTCCCCTTTTCTTTTTTTTTTGTAAATCAAAGTTTATTATTTTACAACAAGTTATACAAGACATGGAGGGAATAGGAGGGAACAGAAAGGAAGGGGAGGGGGGGGAGATCAGCAAGAAATCACAAAATCCTGACGCAGCAGGAATGTGCATATAACAATGACAAAAATCACGACAGCGTGGCACATAAGGATGACATAATAGACAGCAACCCTGATAGACAGAAACAGGAAACACTACTCGCACCCCTCAACCCACACCTGCCATAGTAGCAGAGCGCCCGAACTGAAACGGTGTGGCCCTTCAAGTGCTGAGCACGGGGAGAAGATACCGGGCATCCCTAAAAAGGAGCACCGACGACTCAGCACCCGCAACGTGTAGGGGAAAACAAAAGACAAATAATAAAGAGACCCTCAGCCAAACAGAAGTTGAGAAGAGGGATCCGCCAGGAACTGGGACCAGTAGAACCAGGTACGGCAATGCCGCTCACTAAGACTATCAGACCTGGCCACCAGCTCCTCCATTTCCCGAACATGTTCAACCCGCAACACCCATTCCCGCATAGAGGGCGGGGATGACGTACCCCAATGAAGGGGAACCAGAGCTTTGGCTTCATTCAGCAAGTGCCGAACCACCGAGCGCCGGTACACAGAGACGGGCCGGGAGGTAAGATTCAGCAAATAGTTAGCAGGGGCGAAAGGCGGTGGGGAATCAGTGAAACGGGGAAGGAGCCCATGGATGGTTTTCCAAAAAGGGACAATCAGAGGACAATCCCACCAGATGTGGAGCACTGTTCCCACCGACTGTCCACACCGCCAACACATATTCGAGCTCTCTGGGAACATAGCATGCAATCTGACCGGCGTGCGGTACCAACGTGATAAAAATTTGAAGGACATCTCCTGCGACCTAGAGTTCAGGGAACAGCCATGTGTCAGAGTAAAAATCTTACCCCACTGCGCCGTAGTGAGGGAAACAGCAAGCTCCGCTTCCCATTTACCCACGTACGCTGGTAGAAGAACATCATCGACGCTCAATAGTAGCTGGTACAACAAAGAAACGCCGTGGGGAGGCAAGGCATCCCTAGAGTGCAAATCCTCGAAGGGGGTAAGGTCTCTAATAAGTTGATGTTTCTGTGGGATGGAAGCAACATAATTCCGCAACTGCAGATACTGGAGAACTTGAAGAGCGGTAGGGGCATCCCCAGGGAGAAGGCTAGCAATGGGTCGGAGCTGAGGACCCTGCATAAAGGAACCCAGCGTGGGAGAATCCGACGACGGCGACCCCAAGAAGGCCCCCCCTGACACACCCGGGGGAAAGTCCGGATTATCACGAAGTGGAGTCTTGGGTGAGGGGTAAGTTAGCAGCCGACATTGGCGAGAGACAGTGTGCAGCACCCGCAAGGTGGCTAGCACAAAAGGATTACCTTCCACCTGCCTCCTGGCCACCGAGGGATCCAACCAGGTGAGCACCTGGATCGGTACCAAACAAGCAAACGCCTCCAAATGCACCCACAATTTATGAGAGGGGCGATATGTCCACTCCAAAGATCGCAAGAGATGACAAGCCAAATAATAAGTACGGAGGCAAGGCAACCCCAGACCACCCTTCACCTTAGGTCTCTGCAATAACGCCATGGCCAATCTAGGGGATTTCTTGGCCCAGATAAAGGATAAAAACATCGAACGCACCGTCGAGAAAAAGGCCCTCGGCAGAACTATAGGCAAGGCCTGCAAAAGAAACAATATGCGGGGAAGAACGTTCATTTTAAGTGCATTAACCCTACCAACCCAAGAGACTACCAAGGAACCCCAGGTGCGAAGGTCCCTGCGAATCTCATCAAGCAACGGGGGAAAATTAAACCGATACAAAAGAGATAAGTCCGCAGTCAACCATATCCCCAAATGACGCAGCGCTTGAGCGCACCAACGAAAGGGAAAGGAGGAGGTCAAGGAGGCCACCCCCTCCCTAGGCAAGGAAATATTTAGTATCTCAGATTTTGCGAAGTTAATTTTTAAGTTAGAGAGACCTCCATAGAGCCGAAATTCCTCGAGGAGCACAGGTAGCGAGACATGGGGAGTCGTGAGTGCAAATAGCATATCATCCGCAAAAGCCACTAATTTGTGCTGTACACCATCACACCCCACCCCTGCAATATCCGGGTTAGCGCGCACCGCCTCCAGAAAGGGTTCCAGGGAAAGGACAAAGAGTAGCGGGGAGAGCGGACAGCCTTGCCGAGTGCCGTTTGATATAGGGAACGAGGGGGAGAGAGCACCATTAATGCGCACCCTAGCAGAGGGCCTAGAGTATAAAGCCGACACCCAGCCCATCATATGGGGACCAAGACCCACCTCACGAAGCACAGCGAGCATAAACGTCCAGTCAAGCCGGTCAAAAGCCTTCTCGGCATCTGTAGAAAGCAATATAGACCTGGCTCCTGAACGCCCAGCTAAGTGGATAAGATTCAATGCACGGATAGTCCCATCCCTGCATTCCCTACCAGGCACAAAGCCCGATTGATCAGGATGAATCAAAGCCGGGAGATATCGACCCAAACGCAAAGCTAAAATTTTGGAGAATAACTTTATATCGACATTCAACAGGGAGATAGGTCTGTAGTTACCGCAGAGATCAGCATCTCTCCCCTCCTTCGGGATCACAGCTATCGTAGCCGCCAAAGTATGGGGATGGAAGCACTCCCCCTTCAGAATAGAATTAAACACAGAGACCAATTGAGGCCCCAAAACATCAAGAAACTTTTTGTAATAGGCTAGAGAGAGACCGTCTGGACCCGGACACTTACCAGATTTAGAAAGCTTAATCGCCCTAGACAATTCGTCCAGAGAAATCGGAACCTCCAACTGCGCGGAGTCCGAAGCGGGCAAACGACGGGGTAAGTATCGGGATAAATATTGAGCAATAGCCAATCGACGAGCCTCCGCATCTCCAGAGGAGTCATGGGTAGGGGAGCGATTGTAGAGATCAGAATAGAAGGCCACAAATTCGTGCGCAATTTCCGACGGAAGGTATCGCAAGGCACCCCCAGCGGAACGAATTCTAGGTATATAGGAAAGTTGCCGTTTCTTGCGTAAGGCACGGGCTAAATATTTCCCCGGCTTGTTCCCGTGTTCATAAAATAGGGCCTTAAAACGAACAAAAGATCTCTGAGCTTGGGCATTGAGGATAGCAGCAAGTTCCGCACGGAGCGCAAGTAAACGCGTAAAGTCAGCAGCTATCATCGTATCCTTATGAACCCTCTCCAACCTCTCTATCTGCAAATATAATGCGCTAAGCTTCTGAGCATGATCCCTCTTCTTAGCAGCCCCCAATCTAATAAGCTGACCACGGACAACACATTTATGTGCTTCCCAAATAGTAGGAAGAGGCAGATCTGGAGTCACATTAGACAAAAAATAGTTGCGTAGGGTCTCGGCAGTATCCTCCGAGGCAAGGGCATCATTAAGCAGAGACTCGTTCAGCCTCCAAGAGCTCTGGGTTGGTCGAGATAGGGGGGAGGAAAGTGTCAAGGACAGGGGAGCATGGTCAGACCACGTAATGGCGCCATAGCGAGCAGCAACCAGGAGAGGGAGATTATAGTGAGTTATAAACAAACAGTCAATGCGAGAATACCTGTTGTGCGGAATAGAATAAAAACTAAAATCTTTGTCAGAAGGATGAAGGGCTCTCCAGCAATCCACCAATTGCTCAGACGTGAGCAAGGAGTGGATACGTTTTAAGACATGAGAGGGAGTCTGAGACACCCCCGCAGACGTGTCCAAACGAGGAGACAGAGCTACATTAAGATCCCCCCCGAAAATTAATAGCCCCTCCTGAAAGCGGCGCAAGGCACGAAATGTTTTAGAAAGCCACAAGTGCTGCCCAGTATTAGGGACATAGACATTAGCAAACGTATACCAGGCATCGGCAAGTTTACCCTTCACGAAGAGGAATCTACCCTCCGGATCTGCTAAATGAGTGGCATCAGTAAGCGGAACACGGTTAGAAAACAAAATAGCCACCCCTTTCGACTTGGAGCGTGGATTGTTACTAAAATAGGCAACAGGGTAATCGCGTGACCGCAGGTGAGGATGAGCCCCATCGCGAAAATGAGTCTCCTGAATAAATGCTATAGAAGCACGTTGACGCTTTAAATCCTTAAGCAGAATTGAACGTTTCTCAGGGACATTAAGCCCCTTGGCATTGATCGAGAGCACAACAAGATCGGCAGGCCGAGAAGTCATAGTACAGGATGAAATCAATGGGAGGCAAATCGTCCCCCAACGCACGAGTCAGGATCTCCCAGGGAAAGGGAGAAGGGACAAGGACAAGGAGAAGGAGAGAGAAGCACAGCAATACAGAAAGGAGGGAGGGTAGAGGGGGGAAACAGACACCAGGAGAGGAAGACAAAAACAAAGAAAGTTGCAGGCACAAAGCAATCTACAACCACACAGACAGACAAATACACAAACCGGGAGGGGGGGGGGAAATAAACACCAGGAGAGGAACACGAAGACAATGAAAGGTAGTAGGAACAACTAAACAAACAAACAAATAATCAGGGAGGGGGGGGGAAACAATCCCCACCCTCCAGATGAATACCTAGGGCGTCAGCTGGAAGAGGGATCCTTCCCCTTTTCATAGTTCACTCATCCTTCTTTTTCAGGATCGCATGGTACTGCTTGTTATGGGAAACATTGTCAACTGGTCCTTGTAAGTACTACTTGCCATCTGAATTTCAAAAGCACCCCAAATTGAATAAAGGAAACCTTGATGGGAAATGATATTACCAATGAAAACAAAGATATTAGTGCTTTAAAATAATTGTATTTTTGACACCGGATATAATAGGCTAGACACTGGTATTTTGTTCTATGAAATATTGTTCTGATGTCAATATTGTTCCTGTCTCTCTTGCTGGAAACCCAGCTGCTGGTGAATGCTCTTTCCTATTGGTTGTCATCTCAGCCAATAGAAATGCTGAAATTGGTTTTAGACGCTCACAGGGATCCTGAGATAACGGACTCCTCTACAACATGCAGAACTATTCATTTTTATATTTGTTTTAAAAGCAAGTGCGATCACATAATGTGTCTTTTCAAAATAATTATTTAGTTCATAATCAGAAAAAAATGCTAAAACCATCAATTACTGGATGTCTTCTCTTTATACTCCTCCTATATCTGCCAACATTGCAGCAAAATTCCTCCGTCAAAACATTCACTTTATTTGCAGGGCAGCGTATGGCCTCATTTTCAGACCCAATGATTTCGCCTCCTATCTTCTCGCCATTGGAATCTGCAACTTGCTTCTTTATTTTGCCTTCTATATCATAATGAAGGTGAGTGTGGACGAGTGGGACGAACTGTGAACAAGGGATAAATCAGTACTTACTCCTAAAAAGTGTAAATAGTAGTAGATGAGAGAGAACATGTTATATTTTGCTGTGTTTCGATGACGTGATGACCTGGTGTTACAATGAAATATATGTAGTATGTCCCTTTTACAGTGGTGTGCTATACAAATAAAAATAATTATGCGATTTTCTTTTACTCTATCTACTTATTGTCTCCCCTTCGCCTTCTTCCATATAGCTGCGCAGTGGAGAGCGAATACTTCCAGTCCCTCTGCTTTGTATTGCTTGCACCTCTGTGGTTTGGGGGTTTGCATTGTTCTTCTTCTTTCAAGGACTCAGCACTTGGCAGGTAAGTTGTGACTTTGTACTCTGCTATGATTTGCTTACTTGAGAGAAGGAAGACGGCTGTGCGCCATGGCGAGAATTTTTTTTATGTCCTCACGGTGTGTGTTTTTAATATTAGAAAACTCCAGCTGAATCTCGAGAGCATAATAGAGACTGCATTTTGCTTGGATTCTTCGATGACCATGACATCTGGCATTTCCTGTCCTCGATTGCAATGTTCGGGTCTTTTCTTGTGAGTCAAATCTAATTTCTATGGGATGACCATGAAGTAGATATTAGTTTCCTACAATCTACAGGAGTGACTGTGAAAAAAAGTATTGACACATCTGTATTGTGTAGCCTGATTCAATTCACACACGGGCTGAATGATCCTTATCTGCTGAGAGATTATACGGTCGTGTATTGCTATTTTCATAAAGAATCTATAGATCAATGTCTTCTGCCCATTTAAGATGCAGCTTAAGTCATTACACAGATATACAAGCAGGGCTTCATTAACATTGCTATAAAGAATCGGCACCATGGCAGCCTCCACATCTGCAGATAAGGGGCATTTATTGGAAAAAGAGTAAAACCTACATTTCTTCAATGATAATCTGCATCACTATATGCAACACTGAGTATTATTCCTAAAGAAAAGCGTGTCCTCTGAAGTGTCAGTACAGGATTATTGTGTAACTGGGAGGAATGGTAACTGGGAGATTCAGGACTTGCTGCTGCTCCCTGTATTAGAAACACTGCTAGGTACCCGGCGTGAACCAGAGAGGACCCATAGAAGACACAGTCCATCACTCCCACTACACAGTGACCCCTTAATTCAGACCAAATGGGCAGATGAACTCTGTGTACCCTTCACTATAAAACACTTTGTAAACTCTGTTCTGTCTCTGCTAGGTTTTGCTTTGCCTCGATGATGATCTGGATTGTGTGCAGAGAGACAAGATTTATGTTTTCTGAATCCTCAACAGTGGATGAGACTTCTGGAATCCTCCGCTTTTATCATGTCTGCAAGATCAGGGGATTTGTGGTAAAGCTTACAATCAGGGACATGGCAGCAGAAATCAAATGAACTTTGAAGAGGAGTCCTTGCATTATCCGTCCAGCCAGCCTCGTTCAGAATTAGCCATGTCATTGCGGGCGGCATTTTATTTTTTTTTAAAATGATCAAAGGCCAGTGGCAGCGGGAGAGATAGACGTGTACTGTATGTGACTTACCGTGGCATTGTTGATACTGGCTGTCCCCTCCATCGGCCAGGTGGTGTCACTATTACATTGCCACAGGTGGTGATTCTCCGTGAAGCTCTGTGGCAGTCTTCGGTGGTTGTGCATCAGATGGATTCTCTACTGCTAAAGTACAAAAGGAAATTTGCATTTGGAGAAAGCGGCTGTGGCACAAGTGATTTTTACTGTTTACAAGGAGTTCCAGCGGCACAATAATCTGCACTATTCAAAAGACACAGCTGATGACTTTTACTAACTACTTCATGCCAAATACATTACTGCCCAATAAATGGGTAACCATTATGCAGAAGCACCTGTAACATCTTTACTGTGTTGAAGACATCTTTGCAACAAATGGGCTGAATATTTATGCTAGCCAATTGATCTTCTGGAGGCCATTGCCAGAGTGATGCCCCTTGGGTGCTGTGCGTATACCCAGGGCCTGTGTTTGTGCCCAAGCTCTTTATAAGCGAACATACCCACCACTATCCTATGTGCCATCCCTCCATCCAAGGCTATACTGTTTTGAACTTGATCTTCATGTTTGCTGTTCGCTTTTTTATATTTGAGATAAAATCAGAAAAATATTTAAACAAAATTTGAATGTGTTTTTGTCTTTGTTATAACAGTAGCTACGGAAATTCTAAGCATTCAAGATATAAAACAATCTCTTGTAATGAGACTGCAACAGACTACTCAGTGACATCTTCACCAGGAACTTTAACCATAAATGTAAATACAAACCTTCTAGAAACTGCAGTACAAAATATGAAATTTAGTCTTACCAAGTAATTTCTAAAGATACAAACATACCCTTACTATACAGGATTGGGACACTTGACCATTACACCACCAGGGACTTTGATGACATCACATTCTAAATACATAGACATTAATATGAAGTTGACCCCCTCCCCCCCTTTGCAGCTATAACAGCTTCAACTCTTCTGGGGAGGGTTTCCACTAGATTTCGGAGTGTTTCTGTGGGAATTTTTGCCCGTTCATCTGTGAGGTCAGTGCTTTGTGCATTGGGGTACAGTCATGCTGGAATAGAAAAGGGCCTTCCCCCACACTGTTCCCTCAAGGTTGGAAGCATAGCATTGTCCAAAATATCTTGGTATGTGCCCTTCAGTATACCAAGACACTTTGGACAATGCTATGCTTCCAAATTTGTGGGAACAGTCCAGTTTTGATCTGCTCTTTGGGAACAATTTTGGACTGGCCTAGGGAGGATAGGACAGAGCAGGTCACAGAAGAAAGTCTGGGTGAATGAGGGGAAGGCTAAGTGTTCTTCATGGATGTGTATATGAGTGTGTGAGCATGGATGTGTATGTGTGAGTAGTGATGTGTAAATCATTGTAAGCATGTATGTGTAAGGGTGTGTGATTATGGATGTGTAAATGCGTGCTAATGAGTGTGTAAGTCTTCAATTGTTAGTGTCAAAATGTGAGTTTCTGTGGAGTTACTTTAACCCTCATTTGGATATGTTCCAAGTATGTCCCCCTGTTGTACCTTCCTCAAAAGGAGTATAATCATACCCTTTGTGTTCTTTCCTTGCCTTGTGCCTGGCCGGGTGTTTGCTTTGATTTCTCTGGAACTATTTAACAGCTAGGACATACAAAAGTGCCCACTGACTTCTGACCCTGGATATCTTTGAACACCTGTTGCCCCACTAGAGTGTTCTTGGATACTTGAGTGGTTACTAAGAGGGAGCTCACTGGGGTACCCTGGTTTCTATCAGCATCTTTAAACTGGGGTTCAGCAGCCGCAGCTATGGATCCTCTGCCCAGTTGCATCACCGACTGACCCAGGGAACTTTAAACTGCTGCCGCTCGGGGTCCTGTCCACCGATCAGGGTGCTTTTTTGACTGGACAATCTATGGACCACGAGCTATTCTGACACTCTCCTGGGATCATCCAAAATCCGTGTCTTGGTGTCATGCAGGGGTGTAAGGGCAGTGTATGTATGTATGTGTGCGTTTGTAAGCTTGTGTGTGTGTAAGACCAGTATAGGTATTTGATTTGTTAGCTGGTGTGTAAGGGCAGTGTATATGTGTGTGTGTGTGTGTGTAAAGACAGTGCATGTGTATATGTGTGTTTATGGGCAGGTGTGTGTGAAGGCAGTGTGTAGGGGTCCTGGGAGGGAGACTAGTATTACGGTGGACACCTAGCTGGCTGGGAATCATGGGAATTTTAGTTCACAGCTAGCATCTGCAGCTTTACTTTTGCTGCACTTCCCATGATGTCCTTATGTACTTATTATTTAGTTAAAATCGTCTGTCTAAAGCAGATAGACCGTCATTGCATATTTCACAGAGGTCGCTGTAAAAAGAAATCAGAATTTTGTTAATTTATAAAATGTTTTGCAAATATTTGTGTGTTTATGTGTGTCATTCTGGCATAGCCTTCCCTCATGTATTTTATGTGGTAATGCCAATGACTACAACTCCCAGCACGTATATAATGAGAATGTATAAAGCGTCAAAGTGTATAATGAGAGTTGTAGTTGAAGGCTATAAAGTTACCAAACTGACGTGGCTAATTAAGTGCTACTAGTCCATGGCAATGGATATTGGGAATACTTACTACTTCAACATCATTATGTAACATATATACGGTACATATATACATATAAAAACAATATCCAAATCTAAAACAAATAATTGTACAGCACGGTCATTGATGTATTATGTCTGAGTGTGTTTTCTCAGCACTTCACAACAATGTGACTTGAAAAAAATGCAAATAGATTTTTGGGACGGAAATGATCTGGTAACGAGATGGAATTCTGAAGGAAAGACGAGCATATTTCTATTGGAATGCACATTTAACTCCTTCTGTTCTCCCAATGATGAACGTGCTTACTAAATGGTAACGACAACACGACAGGACATACAGGTTGCCCTAAGCCAGATCTCTGTAGTCTGTACAGGACCCTGTAACAGACCTGTTGGGTAGCACTCGACTTTACTAATGACTGCGTCCGCTTCAGTACAGCAACCTTTGTGGGGGCCAGGATCTAACCTGTTTAAAAATGTACGGTATATAGTAGCCAACACTTCACAAAACCAGGCGTATATGCCAGTCGGATAAGGGTGCAAGTAATCCCAGGACTCTGCTTTATCCCAATATAGTAGGTCTGCCAGATAAAGGACACAGCATAACTTTAATGGTAACTTATTCCAGCATAAAGCAAGTGATGTTTCGGTCCTCTTTGACCTCTATTGAGGCTTGGTGAAGGTCCACGAGGACCTTGCCTGCATTATGCCGGAGTAAATTTCCACTGAAAAGGTATGTGGTTTTTTTCTGGTGGGTATAAGGTTTAACCTGTGTTGCCTCCCTGGGGTAAAAGGAGTTAATGAGGAGATACCCCTGATTTGAGTCTATAAAAGGCTCTTCTGGAGGGAGCTTCCCCCTCCTGTGTGAGTCATGCACAGTCTGCCCCTTTCCCGCATACTTGAGCTATCCAGAGAATGTGTTCAGACCCCAAACTTTAGAGTTTTGTCAGGCCTTCCCCTAATATGGTGCTGGGAAGAGCAGACCCTGAAGGAGGGGGGTGATAGGGGGCTGACTCCCCCCCACTACAAGCAGACACAGGACAGGACTTTATCTCCCCATCCTGCTCCTGACTCACTCACTGCTTTGCATCCAGGAGACAGAGACCACCTTTCAGAAGCAACCTGTGAGTTTGGGGCAGCATATTGGGGTCTGGGAGGTTTGAAATGTTCTGTATTGCTTTTTTAAAGATATAACACAGGTTATAAAGAAAAAGGACCAAAATCTTGATTTATAGTCATAAAAATAATGCATAAAAATAATTTTAAAGGGATGTATTTAACCTTTCTAGTAAGAAGCACAGGAGTTTTAATAAATAGATGTATGTGGACAAACCCAGAATGCTGACAGATAACCGGGGCAAAGCATTTGGTGGAAAATGAACACAATTAACAATTACCTATAAGTCTGTTCTTTATGACATTGCTACTACTGTGCTTGTCCTGCCAGAAATTCTATAATACAGAGATGCCGGTATTGTTACATGTATCAAATTGCTGAATTATTACTGGCCAAAAAAAAGAATAACAAGTACCGGTAATTATGAGTATGGCAAGACCTTAAACCCTCATCCGTTTTTATTGATGATGTCATGTACTGTGGATTTGTGCAAAAAAAACCCTAAAAAAGATAATGGTGCAAAAAGTAGAAAAAGTGGTGTAATCAAGAAAAACATTCTATTGGTTACTCTGCATAAATTTTGCGAGTTCCCCTCAAATCACTCTTTAGGAATGAGTGAATGGGTTAATATTCCATTGCCGCTCCAGTATGGTTATAATTTATTTTCCAGGTTTTTTATGATTTAAAATAATACTTAACTCCTAAAATGGTGGATCGTTATTACCCTGCGTGTGCTGTGTTGCTCGGCAGTCAGTAGATTTGGGAGCTGGGATTGGTAGAATTTCATATAGTTGGGGATTTTGTAATTTAGCTGTCTGTATAGCCCAGGGAAACAGACGACAAATAATAGACTGTAAGCCTGAGGGACCAACATTCTCATCACCTTTTTTAAAGCCCCAGAGGATTTTGCCAGCTTCCACAATGTCTACGTCTTAAAGTACCCGTATGATGTGTTGATTGATTATGGGGTGCTTTACACATTAATATTAATGAACAGCTTACCGGAAGGGGTAGGCATTGGGATCTGGACAGTCAGCTGCCCTAAAGATTTCGTTCACTCCATTGTCAACAGCCATACCCAGAACTGATTTTTAACTAATCGCATCAGGGGCATCCCTCTTGTCTTTTGGGCAGTTCTGGAAACAGAGGTGCTTTTGGGTACCTTGAGTAATACATAATAATACTAAAGTTAATAGCAGCGCATGCTTAGTCTCATACAGAACAGTATGATTATCCACTCTCTGCAAAGCCACTAATATTGGAAATACTTTATTGTGTAGAGGGTAGGTAGACCATACCACCCAACTACCCCATCGATGACGCTGATTACAGTAAAACAATCCAAGCATGCCATCTGCTGGTGTTATTGCGCAGCCATTAAGGGCTGGGTGACCATAAGCTGTAGGCATCTCCACTTCCGTAAAAGTCACAGAGAAGAATTTAAGAAAGGAAATCATGATTTTTGAGAAACCCATGAAGGCATTTGAAATGAGATTTTATCATACATTTTCTTTTACTTACTCAAGAAGCTGTGCTCGGTGTTCTTTTCCAAGATATGTGATCAGGTTGTGTTCTTCAGTTCCTGCGAAATGGTGTAATTGCAAACAGTTTGTTATTACCTTAGACAATGTCAATGCAACTGGGTCAGCTTGGCCTACATTTGGGCGACAAATCTTGAAGAGGTTTTCTGTACTCGGTGCAGCTCAGATCTTTCTGAAATTGTCCCGGGATCTACTCACAGAAACAGAGAAAAGAACCATTCAGTCAACATAGTCTGCATGTTTTTCCTCCCTTAAAGACTGAAGCCTTAACCAGTCCTGGGTCTCGTCTTCAGGAACCGTATCATTTACATGTTTAACTTCCATCACAGTATCACCCTCTACTACTTTTGCTGGAAGACTGTTGCACTTCATGTTCCTGTTCTTCAAACACGTTTAATTTATGATTGTTGCCCTCAAACTTAAGTGCTAAACTTTAACACAAAAGAACCAAGACATTAACATGAAGATTTTGGGATATTTTGCTTGGCTAATGGGCCCTATCCACTAAGTAGGAAATCTAGGCTTGTGTGGGGGTCTCGAGTTTTTGGAGGGGTGTCGTTACTGAAACCATAGTTTGTCTAGGTGGCTAGGAACTGTATTAATAGGAAGGTGTGGCACCATAAGTTTTCAGAACGTTTTAGGTTCCACCTTCAGAGAATTGACCAAGATAGAACTAGATGTGATAACATCTACAATCCATCTCAGGAAGAGACTTCTGAGGCCCTGATACTTTACATCTTTGGCCCATTAACAGGTATCATCTTTTCTAATATGACCACATCCATTTAGAGCAGTCAGATATTTTACCGTTAGTAATCTAATCACTTGTAATTACTTCTTATGGACATAAAATAATCTAATCTTGCCTTGTTTAGATGCATTGATGGTAATGGTGATAGATCTCCCTGGAGAAGCAATGCGACCACGGCTGGTTTTATCCAAACATAGGTGCACTCATTGTAAGGGGGAATCAGAATAACCTTAAAAGCAAAAAATAACCATTTTTAACTTAAGAAAAGGAAGGTGATACTGGCAGGCTTTGTTGCAGGCTCATATAACGTTTGTGGCGTTATTACGAATGGGGTGAAATACTAGGACCGCAGAAGGGGCTGCCACAAGAAAAGGATCTCTTTAAAAGCTCGGTTTTGAGATTCCAGACTGCATTGCTGCTCTTTGGGGCACCTAAACAAATCTGAAAGTTAAACATATATGGCCTTTTTATAATTGCATAAAAACCTTATTATATGTTAAATGTTGTTGTTTTGAGCACCTGAAAAACACATTGGAAACACCTTTGCAGAAAAAGCTTCTTAAAACTCCTGCCTCTTTATCACTGTTTTAAGTTCTCTCTCATGTCTCATTGCAGGTTCTAGCAGCCATGGCCAATAAAGGACCATCATACGGCATGAGCCGTGACATTCAGTCTCGTATTGAGAAGAAGTATGATGATGAACTCGAGGCGCGTCTGGTACAGTGGATACGGATGCAGTGTGGGGATGAAGTAGGGACACCTGAGGAAGGAAGGCTTGGTTTCCAGCAGTGGCTAAAGAATGGAGTGGTGAGGAAGCCATGGCTGTACATTTTACCTTCTGCCAGTGTCCCCCTGTAACTCTGCTAAAAATGTGACTACATGACCAATAGTGGGGGGATAACTAGAAACCACAGCAAGATATCACCAAGCAAGATGTCCCACAGTTCCACCTTTGCCCCAGCTTGTCAGTGCCCCATACTGCTTATTTGTGCCACATGCATACAAACATACATGCCCCCTACCTACTGGCCGTACCCGCTTATCTCTCCAGCCTTGGTTTTACCGTGGGGTTTAAAATTGTTTCAAAACCAACCTTCCAGCCTGTAATGGCCTGGTCCAAGTTGGAAGGGCCCTTTTTGGACAATTTGGACCGGCATGAAGAGACCTGAAAAAGCAGTCACGGGGGTCACCAGGGTCCCCTAGAGAGGATGGCTCCGTTCTAGTTATGACCCCTGTACTTATACCACTGAGATCCTTTCTATGTATTTCTCCTAAGCTAGACACATTCAGACAGTGTAATTTCAGACAAATTCCATAACCTTTATTAGTGGTTTCCACACATTAGTGGTTTCCTGTGTCAACACTTATTTTCACATCACCTACCAGTTGGCCCATACTCTGTTATGTTGTCACTATTCCTATTTCATATGTCTTACTCTTCCCAGTCTGTCCCAGTCTTTCCAACTGGCTATTGGCCCGTCCACATTTTCTGTCTGCTTGCGACACTGAATAAACCAACAGGGGCCGAAATTTTATAGTCCCTATCCATGCCATTGAAGTTGTAGCTTTCACTGCGTAATTATACACTTTTTCTTGTGTCATCCACAGATTCTCTCAAAACTGATTAACAGTCTGTATCCCAAAGGATCCCAGCCAGTGAAAATCCCAGATTCTCCCCCCAGCATGGTTTTCAAGCAGATGGAGCAGGTTGCTCAGTTCCTGAAGGCAGCAGAGGAGTATGGGGTGGTGAAAACAGATGTCTTCCAAACCGTGGACCTGTATGAAGGTAAAATAACAAAGGTTGCTGGCTGCTAATGTTTAACAAGGTCAGGTTGACAAGCGTATTAACAGTGGACAAAAATAACAGCGTATTTTCCTGCAACCCAAGCAGAGAACATATGTGCACCATAGCACGTGTCAAATCTTAGTGTCCATGCTTGTTTGATGGCCAGTCAATAGCAAGAGGTGTACGGTCAGGTTACATGCAGACTCAATGTCCATAGTTATATAAATATTGTGTTTCTTGATGTATAATTATGCTTTTCTGTCTATTGCTGATTGTGGCTTCTTACGGCTGCCCCTTCTGTTACAGCAGCCCATAGTATGACTTCATGTCTAGGGGGACCTAAGCAGTGTAGTTTGAACTTGCACCATTACACTGCTGATACCACTCTTCTTGGTCTTGGTGTGTATGGGACGTAGCGACTCCAAGTGACAAGGAGAATTGTATGATGTAAAATAAATGACTATATCAAGAAAGATATTCCTGAAAAACACACTGTTTGCACTACAGGGAAGGACATGGCAGCCGTGCAGAGAACAATTGTGGCCCTTGGAAGCATTGCAGTCACCAAGAACGACGGACAATACAAAGGGGACCCTGCCTGGTTTATGAAGTAAGTGAAGGAATTGTGCTATATACACACGTACACATTTTATTTATTATCCATCTGGAGGCATACAATATAGGGAAGATACAGAACCAACCTAACTTCTTTATCCCATCAGTGCTTAATTATGGGCAGGATTAGGTGCTCTTTGTGGTTATTTTGTCCTCTGCACGGATAATAAAGTGGATTCTGACAAAAATATTGTGTGGCGGGAGCAGTTCATGTAGCACTTCACAGGCCTGCTCCACGTCTGGAGAACACGCTAATCATGTCCTTTTCACTCCCGGTCTTCTCACAGGAAAGCCCAGGAGCACAAACGGGATTTTTCAGATGATAAACTGAAGCAGGGAAAGAATGTAATCGGTCTGCAGATGGGCAGCAACCAGGGGGCCTCCCAGGCTGGAATGACGGGGTACGGCCGCCCGAGACAAATTATCAGCTAAATCCCAACGTGCATGAAAACCATAAACCTCTTCTCTTATGTACACGCATTGCACTGCTGTCTCGGTGTGAAGGGGTTGAACTCGGGGCATCCAACGAGAAGCTCTCCAGCTGCTATTTAACTATAACTCTAAGGATTCTCAGCCAGTCTTTGAGCATCTGATAATCTCGGGACTTGTAGTGTAAAAGCTGCAGAGTTACTTGTTGGTTGTCCCTGGTTGCCGAGCGACTGTCAGCCCTGTTACACCAGTATCCATCCTTTATCCAAACAGGCGGAGTGAAATAATATAACATACAACGAAGGAAATCAAACTTTTTCATAGGGCTAAATATCACCTCTCACACTTAAAGCTCAGCTAAAGCGAAAAAGGCCATTACTGCTGTATCTGAAAAGCCCCTGCACAAGGTTGGATCTATACTTGGTTCCTGTGCCCACTTTACCACTTGTTCTGTGTCGGTTGCATCAGTTCCTGAGCTGCTAGGCTAGATAGACCCAAAAGCTTGCTTAGCCATAACACCTATATATGATAAATGGCCAAGCAAATACAGTCCATAACACATCATCATCCTGCACCCTTTCATCTTCATGTCTTGTACATCTGAATCCACTCTTCCCTTACAATCACCCCTCCCCCACATCTCCATGCCCTCTTTGCTCTTCCACAGCAACAACTAACCTGTATCCCTCCAACTGTTGCGGACTACTAACCTCATTAACCCCATACAGCTGCTTGGGTTGACTATAGCAATAACCGCGTACTTCTTTCACCTCCTCCATCACGCCTCACAGTAGTGTCCTCTCACCAAACTCCTCAGTCCATTCCACATCTTTAACCAAAACCACCTTTGACAAGCGCTGTTTTCAAATGAGAAATAAAACCAGAAATTTTGTATTTTTGTTGGACAAAATAAACCTGTTTAAATCATACACTTTGTGTTACATTACTTTGTATGTCAATACACTTCTACTGACGTTACAGGAGGGGAACAGTTGCACTAGATGTGGGGGGTAAGCGCCCTGTAGATGGACAGTCATATCATCTCTATGGCTCTCACATGGGTAGAGATGTTATTAGAAGTATCACCTTATGTTTTCAAATGATTTTAGATAATATAAGATTTTCAGACAGCTGTGCGTTTGTCGTACGGTACGTTTCCAGCCAGTAAGTTATGCCGAGGCATGTTCACAAAATACAGACTAAGTCATTGAAAACCTTTTATTGCTCTCATATGCAAATTCACAAGAAAGTAATCACCGTTGCTTCATTTAGATCACACCCCTCACATACAGGCAAATGATTTCGTTTTCTTCAATTCTTCTTAGCGCGTATAAATAATGTATACCAGTGTCTTGTATTCCTACGCTCCAAGAAGGAAATCATACTCGCAATCCTTGTGTAAGAATAGGCGTCGGGTGCATTGTTTAATAACCTGCTGATCCTTAGTGTCTCCGTATAACAAATAGTCGAGGAATCACACGCGTTCTATACCTTGAAGCTGCACCTGTGATACGCCATTTATAAGAGGTAAAGACCTGTTATTAAATTGCAGACTCTTGGCAGGGCGCTCCAAAAGGTGTGATTTCGACCTTCACGGCTGATAAATGTAGGTTAGGTGTCACAGGCGCACCTTTGATTCAAGTTATGTAGTGCATGTTTGCTCTACTATTCTTTACACCAAGTCCTATATTTAACCCTTTCTCTTGGCCACAGTGTATTTGAAGAAAAATGCATTTGCTCACGTGAGGTCAGTTTCTACTAAGGTCTCTCCAGATCGGTGGCTTTTCAACCTAGGTCCAGACCAGTCTGGAAACCCCATTTAATTACAGAAATGTTATGGTGTTTGAAAGGAAAGGGTACCTGGCTGGAGAAAGCTTGAAAAGTACTGATCAAATTGTCTCAGAATTATTTCCTCAATGTTTAACAGGTGTACAAAATGCACACCGTATGGACTGTACCCGTCATTACATTACACTACAGCAGGCATGTCCAAATTGCGGCCCGCGTTCCGGACTGATAAGGCCCCACAGATAAGTTGCCTAGTTAAATTTGCATTTAATTTTAATGGTTCAAAGAATGTCAGGCAAAATGGTCGGCCCTCGCACATGTTCACGTCATCAAATCTGGCACTCTTTGCAAAAAGTTTGGACATGCCTGCACTACAGTATCCATAAAATATGAAAAATATTACTGGCATAGACTCAAGCCCAACGCCGGGCTCATTCGTTGTTTATATATCCATATATCTGGTGGGCACAGTAGACTCAGCAAGTCCAATGGTCTGGCTAAGATTATGCAGAGCCACCATTACGAAGAAGCGGCCTGTGTAAGAGCTGGTCCTGGGCGATAATACCGGTTGGCACAGCGGCTCCCCACCAGCGACGTATCCTGTGCCAAAACCACAACCTAGTGGTCTCTCCGATGTATGGAAGTAATGAACCTTAACCGGTCACTGGAAGGTTTTTTTTGTTTAGGCCGAACTAGAAATATAAAATAAATAATGTTTGTGCAATTTTGAGCTACAATTTAAAATATTCAGCAAAAACACAAAAAACAGTAACATTGTTTTTCAAACAATACAAGTTAATTTTTATATATTTGCGGATTTCAACAGACTTCTGAGGGTTCTGAGGGTACTCTGTGCTCCAAGTCAAGTAACGACAACATAAAACAATGCATAGACTGAAAACATATATAATTACAATAAAGTAGCCAGAGGATACCACAAGTTTACAGATGGTCCAAATGTAGGTTGCTGGCACCTCATGAAAAAAATAAATTAAAAAAATCAATATTAGTAGTTTTTCACTTACAAAACGAGGAGGCATAAAAAGGTGTCCTCCATGTTAAAGGGGGAATTGTCGCCTATGAGAGCTTTAATCATGAATGCATGCAGACTTTTTCTCGTCATTGTGGTTTTTAAGTATAGTGTTTCGAAAAATAAAACATTTCAACATAATTGCCGTGGAGCTCATTATAATAAGGCACATAAAAGCATACATCCAAACCATTCCGTCTTATGATTTCTCCACCAGTTAGAAACTAAGTTACAGATAGTAAGAAATATAGATAATCACTGAGAAAGAAGGCAGGTGCATGCTGGGAATCTAAGCTCAAAAGGCAGCCAAAGGAAACGCAAAATCGGTAAAAAACACAGCATAGAACATTTTATTCTCTGTTGATTAAAGCTCTCAGGGGTGACAGTTCCTTTCCGAGGCTTAAGTAAGAAGCAAGGGGTGCTCCACGCCTTGAACAATCTACGCTCCTCCATCACTGAGGGAAGGTGGTAGTCAAGGTTTAGGTGGCCAACCACCAAAGGTCAATCCTCTGGGACTCAAGGAGACAAATACTAAGGCAAAGTGGAGAAACTTACTCATTACCTCCCCTTGTAAAAAGGGTAAAGAAATATTTACTTAGAATTATTTGGCATTTTAGTACTGTCTGCATAACTCAATGCCCAATTTTCATGACACTAATAATATGGCACAATGGATGTATTTTGTAATGCACACATAAAAGAGATGTGATCTACACCATGTGTTACATCAAAAAATAGCTGTTGTACCATGTCAACCAATGTAGTACTCAAAGCCTTTTTTCAATTGTATAAAGAACTAATTTTAGGATCACATGTACAGCAGCAATTTGTTTAAAACGCTTAACAATAATCACCCGTATTTAAACAGAATCAAATTCAGATTCATGTACACCAAATAAAAAGTAATATATACTGCACCATCCCTTCAAGCTATATAAACGCAGGGTGTCTGAGACGTCCCTAATAATCTGCATTTGAGAATGTACACAGCATGGCGTTAAAAAGGTCCCTGATCCGGAGGAAAATCTCTACCTCTCAGAATGTCCGAGTCTGTGGCAGCGTAAGTTAAAGTAACGTCACCAATCTACAACACAGAAAACCCAGGGCTGCTGAATCAGGTTTCCAATAAGTAGTCAGAACGTCTCTGGTGTCCAATCTTTTTTGGAAGGTACTCGATGTCCATACCAATCTTGCGTATCAAGGTACAAGTAACTGCTGTGTTTCCTCCTGCTTTGCGCTGCAGATTCTCATCATCGCAAGTTACTTACATCCGGGCTCTTCAAAGTTACAAGAATGTATCAGAATCATGTTCATCCTCTTTGCTTCCTTCTCTGTACTGATGAAGATCAGAGGACACATTCTGCCCACGATCTGTGAAATCAGCTCTAGTTTGGTTTTTCCTGGTGGAGGAAGAATTGTCATCCTCTTCCTCATCTTCTGAAAGAACGTCCTTCACCCCACATAGAGGCACCGTCTCGATTTCATTACCTGCTTCTAGCTGGTGTGGACTAGGTGTTCCTCGGGGCCACAAACAAGAAGGTCCCTCGCAACTCAAGTCTAGGTCTTTAACGCTGGAAATCCGGGACAGATACAACTCTAGGGTATAATACAAGGACCAGAACACTGCAAAACATCCCAGGAGCATAAGGGTCTGGGGAATAAAAGATTGGAAATTATTAAAAGAAGACGTAGTACATAAAGAAAGCATCATCGGTAGGTATTAAAAAGGATGAAAATTAAAAGATGGATAAATGTTAACGATACATTTTGAATCATTTTAGTATTTATGTCATGGGTACATAGCTACATGTATATATCTTTACCCGTAAAGTGTTGCTAGAGATTGTATATTTCTCCTGCTCCGAGATCACTAGACCAGGTGGACAGGGGAGGGAGAAGTTATCATTCAGGTACTGACCGCCCTGGGCTTCTTCCACCAGCCTGAGAAAGAGAATTTACAATGAAACCGTCAATCTTCTCTAGAGTAGTACCAAGAAAAGTGAAGTGCGAACGTGCAAGTGAGTCCATTCTGCATACAATTTAAGAAACGTGCAAACGTACATAAGCATTGTACGCTGGAGAATATGATGGCGCAATATATATCAAATAATAATAGGCAATTATGATTCTTTGAAATTATGAAGACAGGAATTCAGTCCATGTTGAAATGCAATGGGTTTCTTTTGCTTTTGATCCATTTGGAATTTATTTACCTGACTTTTCTCCTGAAGAAGCCAACTGTGTTTGGTGAAACGCATTGAGACCGGTTTACATTTGGATTCCTTTTATCCATTGGACGTTTTCTATTTCGTGTTTTTGCATAACATTTTCGGTTATGCCATCTTACTTGTGAGTTTATGAGCTTTATTCTATTAAACATAGCTCTTTTATACTACACCATTTGTGGTTTCTTCACTTCTATTCCAGATTTTTGAAGATCTTCTTCCATTTGATGTGCCTCCTATACATACTACCTTTGTGAGTGCAATTGTATCACTATCACTTTCATTGATTGGATTTTATTACACTATTGTATTTTATTTTTTTCTTTCTACATGTTTATGCGCCCCAATTATTGATACTGTTGTTGCTCTACATTTGTGGGGAGTGTTGTCTTTGGGAGCAGCAGAACCTGTAGGGGTATTTATTTGTATTTATTTTACACATTTCTCACGTGGAGGTGTTTTCTTTGTTTTTATTTACCCTAAAAATAATACTGAAATATAATTGTGACGCTGACCAAAATTCAACTCCATGGTCATTAAGATAAGAATTATTAGCCAATATATAGCGATTAGACAACAGCAAACAATACATGCCAGAAAAGAAGACAGTTTGTGGAAATAAGGATTAATGCTCCCAGAATCCGGAGACTGGAAATACAACCAAATACGATGACTTGGTGTACACACTGGATCATATTCCTGGCCCAATCATTATATGATATCTTAGACATTATAATCACCCTGAGAAACATGCTGTTAGACCTAGACTTTTGTCCCGCAACGTCCCTAAATACCTAAACTGTTAAGTACTCCGGCCCATAGCAGCCCAGCTGGCTCACCGGGTGAATGCCCAGTGAGTCCCTGGCCGACGATGGCCCACACTCCAGCAGCAGATTGAGTGTCCCAGCAAGCGAGCAGCATCTGGATGCACCAAGTCGCATGCGACGCAAGCATACAGAATAGACCTCTTAATGTGTTCCCTGTCCACTAGTTTAAAGGAGTGGTTGTAGCATTTCAGACTGCTGTGATGCAACACACTGAAGAATGAAAGGACTCTTGTATAGTAAAAAGTATATAGTATAACACTGTTTTGGCATAAAGGTTTCTTTTTACTTCTTTTCCCACGATGCTGCACTTATCTGGTGATATTTTTTGAGGCACTCTAGGTAGAACAGCACCTTGAAAACAGTCTATCTAATGTTACTCTTCACAATGCAAAAGAGAACCCATATATCTCCCAGCGCAGCTCAGGGGCCACAATTTATTATGGAAAAGTCCTCCCGTTATGTATTGTTAATCAGAGTACACAACTGGGAAAGAAGAATAAGTTACTTTTATGTAATCCATACTAACTAATATATGAATACATAGATAAGATACTAAGTAATGTGTTAATGCATGCTCTCTATGTACCTTCTTCGATCTGCCACATCCATGGATGTCCACATGGATCCGTAAAGTGTCAGCTGCCACTGATGCAAAACTCCTCCTTTGGCATCTCCTAATAATGGGAAAAATAAACTTGCGGGTTACGCAATACTGCAACTCCGTATCATACATGAAAGCTGGGGTAACAATCCATGCGCGGGCATCATGGTGTACAGCGCAATCTGTGTCTATTTTTGTGGTTTGCACAGGCCGTATGTTTGAGCGGCTTTTTAATCAGGGTACACGCATCATATACGGAGTGCAGAAAAGAGACGAGATGACCATGTTCCATGCACACACGCTTCTTATCAACAATCCTTGCTCCACCATATTAGAGAAGTGGCGTCTTCATATACCTACACTTTATGAGCATACAATGCTAACCCAGTGAAAACTCACCAAAATCACTGATCAGCAATTTGTAAATTCCCTCTGCGTTCTCGCCCCAGCATCGAACAGAGGAGAAAGTCCAGTCTGCGTATCCGCTCGGGTCCCTGAGAAAAAGTAGACTATTATACACGGTAAGGAGCACACTGAAGGCAGCAGGCTGACGCTTCAGCAACAATAAAAGGTTTGCTGTATATTACAAAAAATGATGATAATTTTACAAAGAATACCTAGAATTTTACTGATATTCACAATATGAGACACAGGAATACCAAACCCCCCATTCCTCGGGGAGGGGGTGCGCGAAGGCTCTGCCCTTTTGCGTAAGAACTCCGGGAAGCCTGGGAAAACGCAGCTGCTACTTGGCAGAAGGGGACCAAAAAATACAGAAGACAGAAGAAGCAAAGAACAAATAAGGAAAAGGAAACGCAAACACGGAAGTGGTTGGCAAAGAAGGTACAAAGACAGTATTAGTGACAGAATTTCATTTCCGAACTAAAAAAGCCCTCAGGACCAATTTTGAAAACAAATTGACCAAAAACTAAACAAAAAATATAGTTTGTACAGATCTAATCGGCACTTTCTTTCCATTCATAATTATAATTCACATAACATTTACACATTGACCCCTTCCATCGGCCCTCCCGTTTCAGCGTAGCCCCTGCTGTGGATACCCACGTGTCGAGACTGCGCTTGGCTCCAACAAGCGACGACATCCCACTTGGACAGAACAGACGAATCTCCAGGTCCCCGCGGCGCTGGTGGGTGATGGAGACGGTCACAGCAACGTGCTCCAGCGTCTTCATTCCGGAAAGCTCTAGATCTGCAGAAGTTACTGTAGGCCGAGAGGAACAGGACATGAAGCGACTACAACCAAAACACTGGTGCGAAACGCACTTCATGTTAACCATCAGAATATCTTGTGTATAGTGTTAATGGGTTTTAGTAAAATCTGAGGTATATTCCATTTTCCTAAAAACTTTACCATTGAATGCTGTAAATAAGGCAACCAGGGAAGGGCTGGCAACTTCCAGCTGAGGAGCAAACCCAACTAAATAGTCCAATAACATTACCAAAAGGATCCAGTAACATCGTCACAAACACACATCCGTACACACACACACAAAACAAACTTCTTCCAAAGACACTCGGAGCCGGACCTGTCTGATATACACAGATCTTGACCTATTGGGGTTTGTCATACAGGGCAGTTTAATAGGCTGGCTCTTTATAAATTAATAACACTAATAGCAAAGGCAATAAAATGTTAGAGGGTATTATAGATTGTGAGCTCCTTTGAACAGGGCCCTTCTTCCACTTGTCTCTGTAAGTCAAATTGTGTTATGTTACATACTACTTGTTATGTCCCGTTTACCCATTGTACAGCGCTGTGGAATACGATGGTGCTATATAAAACAATAAATAATAATATAGATAGAAAGTAAGAGAGTGCGGCAAGCAGGGGAGCTGAGAACAGCGGGAATACAGAATGATATTAGGGAAGTCAGGGGACACAGTGGTCGGTAACAAAAGAAGATCTGGAATATTCCAGGCTCCCCGCTTCCCCACCTTCACTCGGCTGCCGGAATAACTGTGGATTTTCTCACCCTAACAGCATTCGATTTGTTTGCGTGCGCGCTAATTCCCATATACGGAGCCCAGCCCCACAGCAAGAATTTCCAACTGTGGCCCGATCAGAACCAGATCCCTGCAGCAGAGACGCGGGGCTACGGGACCGTAGCTCTAAATTCTCTCCCTACACCCTGCATGTCACGCAAGCTGCTTTCTAGACTGCTAGCTACACGGAACTAGATTCAAGTGACTGGTTATTGTCAGGACGCAGGCGGCGTGTTCTAGCCAGCACTACACAATATAATCTGTAGATACAGAAGGCAGCCAGTCACCCGACGGGTATTTCTGGGAATCCAGTCACTATGGCCACACCGTCGCCCTGTTTTTGGAGATTTCCAATGTGTTCGCTCCCAACTCTTCACCCAGATCCTTTCTACGGGAGCCGTCTCCAAACACATTTTCTCCTAACAATTAAACCCTACTGCCCACCGGCATGTAAATCACTAATACATTCTGCAGGGCGAGGCTGTTATATCCACTTTCAAAAAATAAACGAAGATGAGATAGATCTTCATGGATAGAGGTATTGTGTCACACCGAGTCACAGCATGTTCTAACCGCAGCCTGTTTAGATCAGCCCATTACCTGAGCCAAATCCACATTCAGCTAAAAGCATTTTCCATTTCAAAAACATATAAGCAAATACCCATTGTCACCTGGCAAGGGCCCAGAATCCCCGAAGGGAGCTGATGGAGATGAACTAAGTCCAGGGTCTCTAAGAACCTGGAGTAAGGGGATCAAAGTCCAGACATTTACTGCATTGAAACATAAGCGTCTCGTGCTCCGATGAAGAATCAAAATCAGTCTGCAGCTGGAGTCTGACACCCTTGCCATATACAATATTTCATCTGACAGGGTTTGCCTCATGGACAGGGCCATGGGACATTTTATAAGCATGGTCCCTTTAATTTTCCATCATTTCCCATTCTGAATACCCACTTATGTATTTGCCCCTTCCCCACCCAAGAGGTGTGTTATTTCCTCCAGACAGTGCCTATGTTGGCTCAGCAAAGGCTGCGGGTGGGGGTCTCTTCAGACCCCATGCACACGCGCAGATGTAGGGTGTAGTAAACCGTCCCTTTTAAGCTATAGGGCAAGAGGAATAGAAATCTATAACATTAATAAGCACACATTGGGCAGTTTCTACACATATTACTGGGGCTGTAGAACACGTGTACAGCCATTCTGCAGGAAAATATTCTTAGCTGCCATAAAAGAGGGGGCAAAGGTGTTTGGGCTTCATAGAAGGAGAGATGGGAGACATCCTAGTAGACAGAGATAACACATTTTGTGTTTGTGTTTTCAGACAACGGGCTCTTGATTTTAACACCTCGGCTAATGAATTAAGACAGAAAGTACCGGTAGATATTTCATTAACATTAATAAGACAGCTGTGAATAGCTATAACGAAGGGAAACGGTATTTCAGACATCACTGGTCATTTCATTATTATTTGAAGCAAAGAGTTACACATTCCACCTACCATACTATGGACTTCATAACGTTTAATACTGTGTAACTATACATATAAATATCAATAACATAGCACCTTATTTCCAGTTCCCCAATAGTTATGGTTTTATCACCATAGCAACCACTGGAATGAAGAACTCTGTGCATAATTATCCATTATAAAAATATCCCAAAAATATTCACACAAACTGTAGCCTAAAATACCAGCCATTTTTTTCCTTTTGGCATCAAGCCTGTAGTATGTGAAAAATGTAAAAAAAAAATAAAATAAATAAATATATCATTTTTCATTAATCTGTATATCATTCTTAACTCTATTAAAATACAAGGGCAATTGGCAATGTAAGGGTCTCCTTGGTCTGAGGGGCCTGCAAGGCTTCATGGTGGACGAGTGGTTCCCTTGAAAGTGGCATACGTGCAACGTACAAATGTTTATTTTTGTGAAAAAAGGCACCTTGTATTTATTTGCCCCACAAATGCCCTTAAGAGAGTAAGGATTTCACATACGTGCAACCAGAGCCACTTAGATTAACAGAACATCCATAGAAACAGGGAGTCCTCATCACAGCTGGATGGGCCCCATCACTTTGTGCCGTGTTCCTGGTAAATGTATGTAGATAGGGGCCCTCATTACAGCTGGATGGGCCCCATCACTTTGTGCCGTGTTCCTGGTAAATGTATGTAGATAGGGGCCCCTTATTACAGCTGGATCGCCCCATCACTTTGTGCGATGTTCTTGGTAAACGTATGTATTTAGGTACAGGACCGACAATCCTCTTAAACACAACAGTTACTTAAACCCACCGCCGGACGCCCATTGCTTTTTAATATTTTAAAAATATTGGAGGGGACAGGGAAGAAAGTAAAAGTCATTGAACTGAAGGACTAAGGAAGAAGATGATGGCTGGTAAGGTACAATGTCCAAACCTTATAAAAAGTTACAGTCACGGTGGTTTATTTGTCCATAACCATTTTTTAACCTCCATTACATCAGCACCTCCTAGGAGGACATTCAGGCTTTGGAGCTCCTCTCTGTTTTCACATCGCACTCCATCGCTTCCTCCCCATCGCCCCCCTCCACATGACTTTCTTCTCTCCACATTTTTTGCCGTCCAAGTCAGAAGCTCTAAACATTACCTAAAAAGGGCAGAGACTGAATCCCGAGCGGAGCTTGGCAGGTACCCAGGGGAAGCAAAGTATGCCAACTGTACCCCATAAACACACCGCCTAGAAGCTTGCCCCAGACAGACAGTGGCAGAAACACCCCTCACTCATTCAACATCTTATATTAACTATTGATCTCTCGGTCACACACACGGGGTTAACCGACCCCACAGTTTTGTAGAAGGTTTCCGATAATTTGGTGATTTGCACTAATAACCAGAATTAATGAAGTAAAGAAGTCCCTGCAAAACTTTGGAAAGGGGACGTGATTAATGATTGGATTTACACAAGGATTATTCTGTGAATATCAAGCATACAGCCAGGGCTCAGGGCTACACCCGCAAATCAAAATACAGAATAAATTAACCCAGAGCGTTTTCTTGGCAAAACAAGTCTTTTCCCTACAGGCTCTGAAAAAAACAACAACTTTGTAGAATGCGTGGCTTTTAAAGCAGAAAATGGCACATCCCCTCGGTCCCCTTGGGTCCTGCTATACGCCTTGCATTGTTAATATCGCTAATGAGAATAAAAGCTGTCTGAGTTTGAAGGCAATCTAAATTATTTCGACTAACAGTAACACGGGGTTCTTAGCAAGACACATATTCCCATACATGGAATTGTGAAGTCCGTGTAGCCGATTCATGATCTCCACTGATTTTATGAAACTCGGGCGGAAGGTTGAAAGGCATAGCAACGCCCAATTGTAACGCATTACTGAAAAGGACAGTTTTTGACTCATTGATAACTTCTCTCTAGCTAAAGAGCTCTGCTTCTCCCTGCGTGTACAAGGTAAAGGTGTCTAAAGGTGCGTCAGGAGTCTGCGCATGTATGGACAGCCATTCTTTAGGATTTACCCCGCCGGCCGTCATTCATGCTTACAGGGCTAATGCAATACCAGCAGCCCCTTTGGACTTACTTGAAGAAATCAGTAAATGGAAAGAAAATGCATCACATTTCATGGGAATTATGCATAAAAAGTAGTTTTATTATCAGATCAGCCAATGCAATGGTCCCACGGACTGCCAAGTTTCATTGGTTGCCATGGTAATAAGACAGCTATTTAAACTACACCGCGATCACTTTCTATATTTCTATGCAGAAGCCTCTGCGCGTTTATAGGTTACCAATGCATCTGCCATCTTATGTTCTTGTTCATTAACGTTATCTTAGCTAAAATTTACATATTTTTTTTAAAAAAAGGCATTTACAGTAAATGTGTATGAGGAGGATGCAATTACAACTGCAAAGGGTTAATTTAATTATCCTGAGTCACAATAACATTACATTTATTCTGCCCCTCGTTCATTGAAGGGGCCGTGTTGCTTTAATAAAAATATGCCGCAACAAACTCTAAAATACATAGATCATTGATAAAAACATTTAAACAGTGAGATGAAAGTACATTCACAGCCCTGGTGCCTGTATAGAAAATCATTCTTTAAGTGCGAGGTTCCCTTCAATAGTTCATGGAAGACCACACACCATGTTCTATGAGTATATTCTAGGAAACGGCCGAATCTGTGTAGGCTCTGCCATCGACGTCACGGCTCTGACTTTTAGAAATATACCATAACCCCATCGTGATTAGAGCCGCGTTGGGAGGAGACGGAGCTGACCTGGGAGAACAGGGATTATCGGGATACCCCTCGGCAGGCAAAATGATAACGGTTTATAGATCTGCCGCAAGCATATAGCAAAGTTTTTGTGATGCCCAAACAAAGGCAAAGCCAGTACAAGTTTTGTTTATTCTACATTAAAAAGAATACCCAATGTAGTCATGCTGGGCCGGTGTGTGTAAAAATCAGTGGCGATGCATTATAAAAAATAGTCATAGAAAAGTGCTCTGTGCCCCCATACTACCCACAACAAAGCGAGTAAATATGAGCACGCGTGATTATATATATATACACACACACACACACATATATATATACACATATATATATGATACATGCATAAACTATTCTTCACTACAATGTTGCTGAGTGTTCTCTGTATAATCATTTTTGTAAGAAGTCTAGCAGAGAAGAGACCCAGGACAGTACCGGCTGTAAGAAAAAACACTTTTGCACAAGGAGAGGCTATTTTTCTGCAGAGGAATGAAATTAGCTCTGGACCAGCTCAGAACTTCACTACAGAATAGGGTCTTATCACCAGAGCAACTAGAATCATTCTTTAAAAGTCTTAAAGCAAATTTGACACTTTACCGCTGCCAAGATGTAATAAATGCAGCACAAAGATGTACAAAAATACAATATATCACAATCTGGATGCTATGTCTGAAAAGAAACCAGTTCCTTAGTATTTGGACAACCAACATCATACTGCCTCAGAGAACGAACCCATTTTCTGTTATTACGTAGCTGTGATGGACTCATGCGCGGAAACACTTTAAAGCACTAAACCCATACTTGCTCCTGAAAATCTGTACTCAATATCTTCCTGAAATATGAAATGAAAAGGCTTCTAGACTCACCGTTCCAGCTCAGTTCCAGTCTGCTGGGCAGTAGCGGGATGTTTCGGTTCTCCTTAAACGCAGGACTTACATAGGAGGCTAAATAGGGTACAGATTCCCAGACCTAGAAGAGAAAATTAACGACCATTGGCTTCCTTGTGCCTGTACAAGCCAGGTGATTTGTGAAGCAGGACCTGAAGGGTTCTTCATTGAAACCACAAATGTACGTCTTTATCAGAATACAAATAACAGAGGCTCACCTTAGCTGCGTTCGTGAGTCGCCAAGCATTCAGCAGACCGAAGCCATGCTGATGACTGTGACTAAAGCCAGCACCATTGGTTTCCCACAAATAGTCTTCATACTACAGAGGTAAAGACACGGCGAGAGTGTCAGAGACTAAAACCTCAGGCAGGAATTATACAGAAGAACATTGAAATCTCGCTCCCCCCAGTACCTTGGTGGCAGTGAACACGATAATGTGCTGGACATCCCTCCAGGTCAGACATGGACGCACTTGTAGCATCAGCGCGATCATCCCAGCAGCAATAGGGGCAGCTGCTGAGGTTCCTGTATGTCCTTCTGTACATCCTGTCCCCTTTTGTAGGTCCCAATCTGAAGTCACCTGTGGAAAAGGTATAGAAGGAACAGTAGATTTTGGTAGATAGAACCTAAGGTTAACAATAATGTAAAATGTATGTAGAATTCTGAAGGCTATTGGGGCAAACCTGAAGAGAAATGTCTACCTTGGTTCTTTGGAAGGGTCTATTTAAATGAAACAAAAGATCCTATGCTGTAGCATTTGAAAAACATCTGGAACATTAGGTGGCCAGGTTGGACTGATATGCCACCCCTTCCAATGTGAAACATACAGGATTTCAAGGCAGCTAACGGAAGTATCCCTGTACTCTCAGGGCAAACCAGGGCCATGGAACATCTGCATATCACTAAAAGTTACTAAAACTCAAAACGCCTCTGGGAAAACGTTTGTTTAAACATGATTATCTGCGAATGACAGCAATCCGCAAATTTGAAATTATACGGATCAGGTGTAACCAGTCTTGAGGGAATGGTAAATGGGGGTGTTAATAAATCACACAATGTAATTCGTCTTTACTTCTGTGAGGACCCTCCATCACCGGGGCCACTGGAGACACATGAGAGCCAGCCTCCTCCCTATTGACTATGGTCCCTGGCTTTGTAAAGACTTCAGTGGCTACCCCCAGAAGTATATCGTCTCATCACTGGTTGAGGGGATTACCGGTGGCAGGCACCCAGCATTTGCAACCAGGGAGTGACCGCCATTGTTTGGTTGTGCCCCCCCCCACGCCACGGTGTACTATATTTTGTATAAGTCAGCCCCCCCCAGTTCCACTACTAAAGAAATTTACCCCGATCAAACCTTGGAACTGATTGCGGCCAGTAATAGATAGTGGAGGTTGGGACACTATTGTATTATTAATCCCATTACTGCCCCTGTTGTCTCTGGGAGGTAGATTAAGGGGGCGGTTTGTATCCCAATATCTTGTTTTATGTTAATGTGTGCTTCACTGGCTATGTCCAGCCCTGTGTGTGAAAAATAAAGCATTTTGTTTGTACCCTACACTGAGTCTCGGCTAGTGACTGGGAAAGAGCGCGTTGTCCCAGGCTAAGGAAGCACAAGTCAGCGGAGGTATTCGGTTGGACTATCCAGCTCCCTGACACGGACCATTTCCTTTTGTACTGTGACCGATTCCAGATAACTCTCAAAGTAGGGATATAGTCAACAGGGCACAACAGGACATATGGGTGAAATTGTACATGCTGTGTGCGTGAAGGTAGAATAATGACGAGAGGCAGCAGGGAGTATAGCTTAGAAAGGCTCTGAGGAGGGCAAGAGGCAAGTAGCCACGGAAGTAATGGTAATCTGAAGCGTGGACCACAGGTTTAGGCCAGAACATAACACTCTAAGGACACAAGGGGTACAGCCTAGAAAGTAACAATGTTCTGCTCTGAGAACAAGTTGCAAGGAATTATAACAAAATATCGAATAAACAAGAATTTACACAGGGGCAATGCAAGCATCTAGAAAACACGTTCCAAATGTTACTCACAATACTCCTCATCATTTTATCTCCACTGCTGAAGGTCACTGCTAACATTGATGCGCACTCCTCTGCGTAGAACGGCACTCTACCAGCCTCATTGACAGCTCCTACAATAAATCCAACCACAGTAACTGTATAACAATTTAAAACCATTATGTCCTGAGGACTCTGGACCCCCTTGGCCAAATGTACTTTGTTAAAATTACTAAAACTGTTCGTATGATGTCTCCATAGAACATAATACTTCCGTCAGCACTTTGAATTGCCAATGGTAGTTCCAATAGCTAAACAAATGTAAAGGATTTGGACTAAAGTAATGCCTGTGCTCATATCTGTTCTGTACTGAAGAAATAGTGTATATAGGTCACGGAGTTCAGGTATGTCCAATTCTGTATGGTTACCTATAGTAACTGTATAGATGGAGTTGGCGTAACCATCATAGTTGCAGTTGTCATTGTATTGACCTCCATTGCCACTGGCAACCACAAAAATGCTTCCAAAGCCTTTCCGTCCAGCGATGACGCCATGCTGGAGGGCAGCCTAAGAAGAAAGAGAAAGCTTTGTGAATCGTGAGTAGTAGAGATCAGTACTTGCCTTTGCGCTGGTTGACAATTAATAAATCACACAACTTTACAGCGAATAGTGCTGCATAGGACTGATCATGTTGGCAAATGGATAGTGAAAGGGACTACCTTTCCCAGCTGGTGGGGTCCATCAACTGTTTTCCCGTCATCATCAGGACCCCAACTGTAAAAGGAAGACAATACAAATTTGGTAAGTTTTAGGCAGTGTGCCAAACACTGCATGTTAGGGTTATTTGGGAAATGTGGAGTGTGAGATGGCGTTTCAGCTCCCTGACTTTACTATGTATGACAAAAGGACCAACTCCAGTGAGCTTGCATTGTGAGTATCGCTGAGCTGATCCTTCTCCTGGAGAGGGAAATGGAGGAGCGCGTGCTAAGACACCAAACACTTCTAACTTCATTAAAACTAAAGCCCCAAAGAACTCAATCGTACCATAAAGGTAAATATAACCACAAAAGTATGTGAACCACACACACTTTAGGCCTCTGGCAACATCCCAAGCAGTCAATACAAAAGTGTCAGAAACAACGCACAATATATAATGTAGAGCTCACCTGCAGCTATATATATCATTAATCTGATAATGTTTGTTGAAAGCTATTGCCTCCATGCTGTCGGTGAGAGGACCGTCCAGAACACGTATCCCTGAGGAAAAAAAATAAAAAGATACATGAAGTACACGGGGTCTGTGGGATGGGGCATGGATCACATCGACAGGCGTGTTGGAATCTTCTTAAATGGGCAGTTCTAATGACTGTTTGAGCCATTTGGAAATCTGTACTCACAGCTGTAAACACAATAAGCTCTCTGGGTTCTATTCACCAACGTTCGCGTCTATCACCTTCTAAACACGTATGTAACACATGGTACTAATTTGTGTGCTCGCCATGGGTCTGTTCACTAAAGCGAGAGCTAGCAGGAGAGTTTGCAGAAGAATTGTGGGTTCAGTCCCCTGACTTCACTATTCATTATGAATGACCAACAGTGGCAAATTTCTCCAAGCAGAAGGGCTGGACTGGTCCTGCGTAATGCATTACTCAATAGGCGAGGAGACCTTGGAGACATCTCACTGATCTTACTATGCATTATACAGCTCTTTACAAGATCACAATGTAAAACTAAGTCAGGGAGCGGATATACAGCTCTCCATTTGCAGAGTACCTCCAGGCACCTGTAACTTCTTTCTAGATCAACTCCATTAATTTCAACATCCCTTAAGTAAGAAGGTTGAAGAGAGTTTTTAGGCATTACCAGGGTCGTGGGATGTAGCTGGAAACACTGGATGGGGTTCTCAGAAAGCATGGTTTGGTGCAGAGTGGTCAATATTATAAACATATAGACATAACTGAAACACTCATCAATTATTCATTGGAGTTCTTCTATTGAGCCACAGAACGTGTATAGAGTGCAATTTTAGATAAGGGGACTATAAACCTTGAAGTAGCCATCTCACACAAAAAGTGGCCAAAAAAAAGCCAGTACAATACAGATACACTCATCATCCTCCTCAGTACATGCCATGGCTGTACGCCAACTTGTTAATAAATGAAGGTGTGTAAATGCAAAGCTAGAAAATGTTCTCAAGGCTTAGTACACTGTATAAGTCAATTACAAATGGCAGGAATAAATGTCCTACTACAGGGTTGTGGCACCTCAGATGCAGCACCGAGGTCCTTTCTGCGCATGTGAATCCAACAAAGAAATGCATTGCGGTGGCACAGCACGCTGGATCATTAATAAGCTAGCACTGCACGCTGGATCATTAGTAAGCTAGCACTGCACGCTGGATCATTAATAAGCTAGCACAGCACGCTGCATCATTAATAAGCTGGCACTGGACGCTGGATCATTAATAAACTGGCACTGGACGCTGAATCATTTATAAGCTAGCTGCACGCTGGATCATTAATAAGCTGGCACAGCACCCTGGATCGTTAATAAGCTAGCACTGCGCGCTGGATCGTTAATAAGCTGGCACAGCACGCTGCATCATTAATAAGCTGGCACTGGACGCTGGATCATTAATAAACTGGCACTGGACGCGGAATCATTTATAAGCTAGCAC